>CAOJCR011190414.1:0-11722 GCA_948330485.1 Euphorbia neoarborescens | reverse complement strand
CCTATATGTGACCTCTTGGGGGCATTGATCTGACATTGTTGACAATTCTTGACATGTTGTGCAGCATCTTCATCCATGCTTGGCCAATAGTATTTGATCAGTTGAACACTTCTCACCAAAGTAGATGCTCCTTAATGTGCTCTGCATATCCCTTCGTGCATTTCTCGTAAGACATAGCGGCCTTCTTCCTCAGAAATACACTTTAACCAGGGCTGGGTGAATGACTTCCTCATCAATTCTTCTCCTACAAGAGCGTATCTGGCAGATCTTCAGACAATATGACTAGCTTCTTTTGTGTCTTCCGAAAAATCTCCTAAATACGTAAAGATAGGAGTCCTCAAGTCTTCGTCATCTTTCTACATCATCAAAGTTTCTTCTTCGTCATTGCAAGGCTTATCTTATCTTTCAAATGGACAAGTTAGCAATTGCGAGTCTTCTGGATGTGTGGCTACCTTTGCTAGTTTGTCTGCTTCTTCATTCCGCTCTCTTGGTATATTTTCTATTTGCCATAGTATTCCCTTGGCTTCTAGCTCACTTAGCAGGCCTTTTACTTTGGCCAGGTATTTTCCCATGGATTCATCCTTTGCTTGGAAACTCTTACTGATTTGTCTAATCGCAAGTCTTGAATCACTTCGGATGACTACCCGGTCGGGGCTTATTTCACGTATCAAATCTAGACCTTTGATTAAAGCTTTGTACTCTGCAGCATTATTACTTACGGGGAAAATCAAGCTTTACTACGTATTGGAAAGTAAGCTTACTAGGTCCTTTGATAACGATTCCAATACCGACTCTATCTGTTGGCGATACCCCATCAACGTAGACTTCCCATCTTCTACATTGATAGTTGGTTCGGGTTCCAGTCCAGCAAATTCTACAATAAAATCTGCTAGAACTTATCCTTTGATTAATGCTTGTGGCTCATATCGAATGTTAAACTCCCCCAGCTTTACAGCCTATTCGGCTAGTCTTCCTTCTGTATCAGGCCCTTGTAGCACTTTCTTAAATGGTAGATTCATCCGCACAATGATGGTATGTGCCTGAAAGTACGGTCAGAGATAGGTCGCAGTGAATATCAAAGTCAGAGCTAACTTTTCAATCCGGGGATACTTGGTCTCCAAATCCTTTAATACTTTGTTGACATAGTATATGGGATATTGCTGTGTTCCATCTTCTCTGATCAAAAGAGATCCCACAGCCTCCTCGGTGGTAGCCAAATATATGAATAAGTTCTCCCCTTCTTCCGGCTTGCTTAGCAAGGGAGTGGAGGACAGGAATTTCTTCAAGTTATCAAAGGCTTTTTGGCACTCTTCATTCCATTCGAAGCCTAGTTTCTTTTGATGGCTTTATAGAAAGGCAAACATCTTCTCACCGAGAACAAAATAAATCTTCCTAGGGTATTGATTCACCAATTAAGCCTTTGTAGCTCATTCAAGTTCTTTAGAGGGGTCATACTTGTAATAGCTTGAATTTTGGCCGGATTAGTCCCGATTTCGCGATGTGAAACCATGAACCCCAAAATTTTACCTCCTTTGACACCAAAGATGAACTACTCTGGATTGAGTTTAAGTTTATAATCTTACAAAATTTTGAGGACCTCCGTAATGTGGTGTGAATGGTCTATCTCTGTCTTGCTCTTAATCACCATGTCATCTACGTATACTTCTATTATTTTACCGACTTGCCTTTTGAACATATCGTTTACTAGTCTCTAGTAAGTTACCCCCACATTTTTGAATCCGAATGGCATCTTAGTGTAGCAATAGGTGCCCTCGTGCATGATAAATGAAGTCTTCTCTTCATCTTCCGGGTTTATGGATATTTAATGGTATCTATCCTTGGCATCCAAGATCAAATAGATCTGATATCCGGCTGTGGCATCTACAAGCTGATCAATACTAGGTAGAGGATAACAATCCTTCGGGCATGCTTTATTGAGATCTATAAAATCAATACACATTCGGTAAGATCAGTTAGGCTTTTTAATTAGCACAACATTAGCTAACCAATCTGTATAATAGACTGATCGAATGTGTTTGGCTCTCAGTAACTCTGTAACTTCCTTCTCTATAGCTTTCTGCCAATCCGATGCATTCCTTGTTTTCTTCTGGACCACCACTTGTGATGATGGATCCACATTCAAGCGATGACTGATTATATCTGGTGGTACGCCCTCTAAGTCATCCATTTTCCAAGCAAATGTTTTTAGCTCAGACGTGATCACCTCCAAGATTGCCCTTTTTACCGAATCATCAAGATCCTTACGAATGTTAATAAGTTTACCATCTGCAATGTCTAATGTTTCTATCTCATCAACCGGCTCAGTAGCATCCAGGCTGTTTTCCTCTGCTTCCTCTATATCTTTATCATTCTTCAATGAGGCCGGGTATGTTCTCTAAGCTGTCTGCTGAGTTCCTCGGCACACAGCAATTCCTTTCAAAGTAGGGATTTGTAGTGCCAAGTACCTGCATGGGATAACCGCTTTGGATGTAAACAAGAAGGTCTCCCCAG
This sequence comes from Euphorbia neoarborescens, assembly GCA_948330485.1. Classification (NCBI taxonomy): domain Eukaryota; kingdom Viridiplantae; phylum Streptophyta; class Magnoliopsida; order Malpighiales; family Euphorbiaceae; genus Euphorbia; species Euphorbia neoarborescens. Next base: position 9,211 of record CAOJCR011190414.1, on the reverse strand, counting down.
AATAATATTGTATACCAACTTTGCATCTACAATCAGGAACAACTCTTCTAACTTGTACGTATGTTCTTCGTCTCTTATCTCTATTCGTAACATAACTTGTCCTATTAATGGGACAAGTTTTCCTCCTAACCCAACCACTAGGGCATATACGAGTTGAATTCTTTCTTTTTAAACCTTCAGCTTGTTGACCGCATGCTTGTTAATTAAATTGACTGCGCTTCCAGTATCTACCAGTAGTCTTTTCACCATGTATTGTTCCAGCTCCACCTCGATTATCAATGTATCTGTATGCCCTGGATAAACGTTAGTAATTTTTGAAAAGGATTCATTAGGATCATTATTACCTCTTGGTTTCACCGTGTCAGTCCTTGCCCTTTTTTATCGGTGCTCCACATACGGTCCTCCTTCTATTACCATGATAACGTCTCTAGGCTGCTTCTTCTTGGGGCTTTCTTTGTCTTTACCTTTGGCTTTCCTTTTGTCTGTCTTATCAACATCTATATCCTCCTTGTCACTTCCTTTTTCATCTATAAACTTGGCTAGTTTGCCTTTTCGGATAAGCTTCTCTATTTCTTCTAGCAGAGATCTGTAATCATCTGTATGATATCCCTTAGCTCTATGAAATCGACAATAATAATCTCGTTGGGTGCCTAACACATGCCCTTTCCTGGTCTCGGGATAAGTGATCTCTTTGTTGAGACCTTTGTCCATGATAGCCACCAGGACCTCACTTAGAGATGCATTTAGAGGGATGAACTGGATTGTATCCCTATTACCCCTAGAAAAGTCTCTCCTTCATCTGTCTCTTTCCCTGTCACGACCTCATTCATCTCTCCTTGAATTCTCAAATTCCCAGTTCCTGACACCTCGATCTGGGTGAGCTCTCTACAGTTCATCAACCTTAATACAATCTTTACATATAGTCATCGGTTGTACCTAATTGTGAGCCTTTTGAGTAGTTAAACACTGTCCAAGCCTCTCATTCGTGGTATTCTGCATGATGATTTCGCAGGCAATATAGGTCTCTAAGTTCTTAATGCTCACAAAAGCATTGTTAACTCGGTCAATATAGCTCCTCGGCCTCTCTCTAGGTCGTTGGATGACTTTGTTAAGTACAAAAGTTGCCGTATTGGCCGAAATTAAACCTATAAACTTGGCCACGAACTGCTTCTTCAATTCTTCCCAACTATCAATTTATCCGGGTGGCAGACTGTCATACCAGTAGTGTGCCGGACCATCCAGAGTGGAAGATAATATTTTGCACAATAGTATCTCATCAGTATTGGCCATGTTCATTAAACTGGAATATCTTCTGGTTTGAGTGACTGGATCAGATTTCCTACTGTAGATGGGCAGTTGTGGTTGTTTGAAATTATTGTTGCAAATGGTGTTCATAATCCTTTTTTATAAGGAAGGATCTCCTATATCTGGTAAAGGTGCCTAGAATGACACTGCCAGCTCGCTCAAACTGGACTTCAGCCATTCGAACAAAAACTTTCCTCCCTTACCTATAATAAGGATAGTTTTCAACAATTCCAATAGAATCTTACCATTCCAATAGAATCTTACCATTCTCACCTGTTGTAAAAGTGTTCAGACCGATCAGAGGGCAGTTTATTCCCCCCAAAGGTAAGCTATTTCCATCCATGGATTATGGTGGGAGATTCGGTGGTGTATTGACTCCGTATGGAGGCATGGCTCCTAGAAATTGCATTGACCCCCAAGCGTTGCAAGCTTGAGGTAGGCCGCATCCTCCGGCTACATATGGGTTTTGTACAGATAAGTATCCGTGATTTTAGGTGCCTCCTGAACCTTTGACTCTATTTTAAGCAATTCTCGTCTGAGTTTCGGGGATGTTTGGAACTAAAGTATGGAATAGAAGCCTATTCACTATTGGATTCCTATTGGCATATGATCTGTTGTTATCTACCAATGCATTCATGGTTTTTGGACCTAGGTTAGCCGCAATGGCAGGCCCCGTTATGGCTGGAATTCTTGATAATTCTTGTTGAAACATGGCTATGTGATGAGGGGCCATGGAATAATTTTGCATAATTAGTTCAAGGGACAAAGAACGATTGTCTTCCTCTCTATTGTCGGGCATATCCAACCCTTAGGGGCTTAAACCATTTTGAGCACCAACTGAATTTGAAAGTCGTGAACCTGTTTCCATTGTTTAGATTAGGTGCTCGCTTACCACACTAATAATATTTCTACTGAAATTTACTTCCCGGAGAGGTCACCTTGACGTCACCAGAAAACCTATCAAAGATAGAAAGAAAACTGATGGTCCATAGAGGGACTCTCCGATGCCTAAGTAAGTACTGATCTTAGAGAAAATAATAATAATTTTATAAGTAATAGCAATGTAAGTAAAACATAACCTGACTATGGAGGATTCCTGCCCTTTATATAGGCCTTTCAGACTTTGAGTCCCATTAGGAACCTGACTAAAGAGTCAGAAATGGAATAGGAAAGTAATTCTTGCCCAATTAGGATTAGTTCCTAATTGAGAGAAATGTTCCTGATTTCTCAAACTTCGTCACCAAGCTATCCTTATCCGGTATTAAGGTAGATAAGCCCACTCGGTGGATGTCATTTTGTTGATCTTGGATGAATATTGGCAGTCAGATAAGGAAGGTCAATACAGTCCAAGTCAATCCCTCTGATGTGGTGCATATCTCGAGCATCATCCGGGTAACTCCTCAGTTGATACTGAACCAAGTAAAAATATTACTGATTGTCATCAGTACTAGCTTGCATACTTTGGTGATTTTCTTAATGGGACTATAATAGGGTACAAAGTATGGATTTGATTGAGTGTATCCATAAAATATTTAAAGGTCATAAGTAAGATATAAATGAAATGCTAAATCTCATAAAAAACTTTCTGATATCCCTGGACACTTGATGAGTGGGACTGAAAAGATTTTGATCAATTTCAATAATTAATAAGATTAATTATTGTATTTTTTAGTCCACTTAGAATCAAGAAATGTACCTACAATAATAAGGAATGATCTAGTAATAACATTTGTCGAATGGTTGATGGAATTTCTTTCCCCACTTTTGTTTCCTTGTGATATCTAATGATTCGGATTTCTTCATTATTTTATCTGAATTTCTCATTTATATTTGTACATACGTGTGAATTGTTCTATCTATGTTCTTCTTTTCATTCCATGTTTTCTTATCTAGTTAGTTGTTGAAAAAAAAAGAGAGAAAAGATTGATATAATATGGGTAGTGATCCAATTTTGCTTGCATTTTACACCCGTGTTTAGCCAATTTATGTTTTCTAACTTGGAATAGAGGAGTTGTACACCCAATTTGACTTTCTAACAAATCTAACCCGTGACCACTAACGTTACAAGCCATTCGTTCTCTAATTTTTCTCCATGACCAATGACTGCATCGAGATTACCATTTGATCACTATGTGATGTTATTTTGCATGATTAAGTGTGTATTTTTTTCATCTTGAACCTTTGAGTGAATTGAGTGATATATAGTGAGGTGCAATGATTGGTTATATATGCTAGAGTCTTTCCTTCCCTTTTGACTAGTTCAAACTTGTTGAATATATGTATCTATGTTTGTTATCTATATGTGTCCATTTTGTTATTTGAATTGATAATGCATGCTTGGAAATGGTGGGTATGGTATGGTTAAAATCTACTTAAATTTTCGGGCAAAAGCTAATATCTCTATCCCGTGTTTCAAGTTATTTGCTTGAGGGCAAGCAAATTTTTAATTGTGGGGTGGTTAATAAGGCCAATTTGGACCTTTCATGCATTTTTTTATTTTTGTTACATTTAGGACTTTTTTGTATATTTTGTTTATTTATTGGTTTGTTTTCATGTTTTTGCTTTTCTTTGGTCCAAGATCGTTAAGACCAAGGACTTGTATATCTTGACATTTCTATTGAGCTGAGAATGCAAGGAATGAGATTCAGAATGAACACAAATGAGAGGTATGTGTAGGGAATTGGTTCTTAATGTTTATCCAATATCTTTGGAATGGATTTCGATGCAGCTAGAAGCTTATTCATGGAATACATTTTCAAGCAAAGTCGAAGATCTCTCTGTTATCTTTCCAACGGATCCTGGACCATCAGAATTGGAAATCAGACGAGAGAGTTAGGGAGGAAACACGATGAAGTGTGCAAGCTACCCAAAATGCACCTTGCTCGAGTTGGGGAAACACTTACTCGCCATGCTGAACAATCGTGTATAGGAGGAAAGTGGCAGAAAGTGTACTTAGCTCAGTGCTTGCTGTGCAAAGAAGGATTACTCAGTGAGTAAGCATGCTATGCTCGTCGAGTCAGACAGTCGTGTAGAAGAGGGAATTGGCAAAGAGGTTGCTCGTTGGCATACTCGACGAGTCATGAATGGTTACTCGATGAGCTGACACAAATTTCTCATTGAGTCAGAATGTCGTGTAGAAGCCAAAGTGTGAAGTGAGTTTACTCGTCTGAGAACTCGATGAGTCATGGACGGCTACTCAACGAGTACGGGCTTTGTACTCGCTGAGTAGCAGCTCTAGTACGTCAATAGGAAACCCTAATTTGTATTATTTTATCCGAATTGATTCCCATTTGCTTTGGGGATATTTTTACTATTTGCCTAAATATATAAATAGGCTAATTTAGGTTAGTTTTAGGTAATCTTTGAATTATTTTTCTCACCTTTGTTTTTGAGAGGATTCTTGGATCTAGTCTTTTCTTTACCTTCTTTGGGCGAATAAAAATATTGTAACGAGGATTTGGATTCTACGATTAATTATTTTTGGTTTTTTTTATTATCAATCAGATTTCTTTATCTTTTATACGAAGAATCTTCCCCTGTTGAGAGAATTCTTCCGTAAGGTTAGGGTTCTTGATAAAGGTTCATCTACACGAATATTCGACTACCGAAGTTCGGTGTTCTAAAGCGCAAAGGGCATAAGTTGATTCTTATTCTTCTTTGTCTTTGTTTATGCTTGTTTGACTCACAATTGAAATATTATATGATTGTAATCCCTGTTTTTTCCATCTCTAGTAATACGATTTCTTAATTGTTATTTGTTGAATGGTTTTATTTACGAATTTGATTTAATTCATCGATTTTGCTAGTCCCATACAACCCTTAATCTATTCTATACAAATTTGTAACGTAACCTAGCTTGACAACTAGGAAACTTGAGGTCTGATAAACCCGATAACTTAAGCGTTCTTATATTCTATTTCGTAGAATTAGGCAATCCCTAACTAAGGACCCAATGGCCTAAGGACTCCTAAAGGTAAAAGCGGTAGCTAGTGGAACAATATTTTTGATCAGATTTGAGAATTGAATTTAGAAATATATAATTGATCATTGAATTGTTTATTAGAATTCATTGCCATTAATATTCATAGATCGGTTAGACTACCGAGAGATATTCAAGAATATAATTACAGAGTCCATGAAGAAAGATTACTTAGCAGTAGTTTTAATTTAATATAGAAAGATTTGTTTAGATTTAATTTTAGAATTATTATACTGCCTGGAAAAATACATGAAACCCTAGACTAGGTATTTGCATAATAAGTTTCCATGTGGGATCGATATATGGACTTATGAGACTAGATTTTATTACTTGACAACGACAGGGTACACTACTCTAGAGTTGAGTAGTCAGAGTATTAGTTTTATAGCTATTGCCGACACTACACCAGCACCACTCGCAACCTGAGGTTCTATGGTGTATTGCCCAGCCATGCATAACCTGAGGATCTTCATGCAATGTTCCCCGCATGACCTCAGGATCCTCATGCATTGTTTCTCGATTGACCTGAGGTTCCTCATGCGCTATTTCCTACATGACTTGAGGTTCTTCATACGATTATCCTCGCACGACCTGAGATTATGAACGCGCTGCTTCCCACATGACCTGAGGTATTCATGCATTATTTCCCGCATGACTTGAGGCGAGACATGTGTTGTTTCCAGCATGACCTAAGATTATACATGTGCGCACGACTTGAGGGTCACTGGGCAGAATGGCCTACAAAAGAACTACACGCCCGAAATTTTTTTCGACACACGTAAAATTATAGTTTTGTCTTAATTTCTATTTTTAACCTATTTAAACCCCAACATGCTATAAAATTACTATTTTACCCCGATTTCCATTTTTATTCTGTTTTTATCCCGATATGCTGTAAAATTACAGTTTTTCCCTGATTTCTATTTTTAACTCCGATATGCAATAAAATTATGTTTTTTTTCCCTAATTTGATATTTTTGGTCGGTTTTGGCCTAGCAACTTTAGAAAATTGCTATTTTGGTCCAAATTGATATTTTTGATCCGTTTTAATCCAAAAATACTAAAAATTATAGTTTTACCTATCCTTTGTATTTTTGTCTGTTTTGGCCCAAAAAGTTTTAAAAATTACAATTTTAGCACAAATTGATATTTTTGTTCATTTTTATATTTTAGATGATAAAATTACCATTTTACCCCTATTTAATATTTTACGTTTATTTTGGATTTTTTATGCATGTTTCAACCAAAGTTACAAATTGGGCTTAGAAAACCTCGCCTCAAAGCCGGTTAGAATCGCTAATTCCTCCATGACTGAAAATCATGTATTTTTCTATAAAGTCACAATTGTTCCTCATAACCGACCCATTTTCTTTATGCTTAAAATAATTAAAATTAAGCCAAATATTTTCAAAATAAACATCTGTAAAGAATTGTGTAACTTGAAAAAATATTTTTGGGTCCAACCTGGGTTCACCAGTCGACCTAATTTATTTGATCACACTAGTCGGGTCGAACCAACTGGCCCCCTAAATGTATGATACCGTTTCTCCCTCTGTTTATTAAACATTGAGTCTGTCTGTCTGAGTTCTATGTGTACATATTTTTTCTGTACTAACTTCTATTTTGTAGGTCAGATGTATATATAGGATAAATGTGTGCAAAGATGTACTGCTTTCCTAGAAAAATATGTGTTTCAGACACGGAAAAAAATAGAAATACGGATTGGCAAAATGAAGTTGTAGAGGATGCTTCTGTAAGAAGCACCAAACCATTGTCTGAGATTTATCAAAGATCCAACATAGCTATTTGCGAACCTACAGGCTTTGAAGAATCAAGGAAAAATCAACATTAGACAGTCAAAATGGAGGAGGAATTATCAATGATTGTGAAAAATAATACTTGGGAGTTGGTTGATCAACCCAAAAATAGAAAGGTGATTGGATTTAAGTGTTACAGAACCAAGCTTAATGTTAATGGCTAAATTAACAAGCATAAAGCTTAGCTCGTGGTTAAAGGGTATAATCAAGTGATCATTGCGGATTATTCTGATACGTTTGCACCAATATCAAGACTTGACACCATCAAACTTTTGCTTGCTGTTGCAGCATAAAAGAATTGGAAAGTGCACCATTTAGAAGTCACATCAGCATTTTTGAATGGTTTTCTACTGGAAGATATTTATGTAGAACAACCAGAAGGCTTTATAAAAGAAGGAGAAGAAGATAAAGTTTATCTTCTCAAAGGCTCTTTATGGATTGAAGCAACCTCCAAGAGTTTGGTATAGCGTAATTGATAATCACCTGTTGAATTTGAGGTTTACAAAAAGCTTATTCGAAATAACCTTATATGGTAAGCATAATGATACTGATATTCTACTGACATTCTTATTATTTTACTGTATTGTTGATAACCTACTAGTTATAAGAAACAATAAAGATCATATTCAAAATTTTAAGCAGGAGATCATGAAAGCATTTGAAATTATAGATCTCGGGTTCATATCCTACTTCTTTGGCAAGTAGATTAAGCAAGACCAAAGTGAAGTCTTCATCTTCCAGAAAAAGTTTGCGAAGGAAATACTGAAGAAATTTTAAATGGAGGAGTGTAAGGTAGTAATCGCTCTAATGAATCAAAAATAGAAGCTATGCAAAGAAGATGGTGCCGATAAAGTTGATGAAGGATATTTCAGGAGTTTGATTAGTTGCTTGATGTATCTCACAACAACATGGCCTGCTATTTTGAATTATCTTGTTTCATTCATTGTGGAAGTGAATTATATCTCAAGGCTGCCAAAAGAGTGACTTCATATGTTAAAGGCACAAGTGATTTTGGTGTTAAATTCACAAAAGGCACAGGTTTTAGGCTGATTGGATTCTCTAACAATGATTGGGGAGGATATATTGATGATATGAAAAGTAATTCTGGGTACAGTTTTACTTTTGGATCAGGTGTTTTTTCATGGAGCTCTAAGTAGCAAGAAACGGTGGGTCAATCAACTATAGAAGCTAAGTTTATAGTTGCCACAACAGTCGTTAACCAAGCCCTATGGCTGAGGAATATTTTAAATGATCTTAACTTGGAGCAGAAAGAAAGCACGAAAATTCTTATTGACAACCAAATTAACATTGCCATCTCTCAAAATCTAGTGTTCCATGGAGAGACTAAGCACTTCAAATAGAGCATTTCTTCTTGAGGGAAATGCATAAATAAGGATACGCTAAGATAATTTGTAGCAGAACAGAGGAACAAGTTGCAGTCATATTCACCAAGCCATTACAAGTGAGCAAATTTCAAGATTTGAGAACAAAACTTAATGTTTGCGGCTCTTAAAGCAAGAGGAGTTTTAAGAAATGCTTCATAACTGAAACATATCCACATTTGTTTTTAGTTGATTGTGTCAATAAGTAGTTAGTTTGAAATCATGTGTTTGTGGGTAAGTATGAAATCATGTGTGATAATTTCGGTAGAAATTATTATTGTTCTCCGTTGGCTTTGCTCGCCGAAAAACCTACATAAGAAAAGCAAGTGACACCGGTGTCCCCTTCAGGGGACTCTCCGATGCCTAAGTCAGTATCGAACTTAGAAGATAAATAAGAATAATGGAGAATAAGAGAAAATAGGAAAATAAGAGAGTTAGAATTAGTTACCCCCTTTGTTAAGAATGTTATGTCTTTTATAGGCTCCCTTGAAACCCTAAGCTCCCTTAAGTTTAATCCTTATGGTCCGGTCACCACGTATTTTATAAAATATCAATTCGGTATCCGATAATAGTGATCTAGGATCTGACGTCGGTGATCCAGGATTTGATAGCAGTGACCCGGACCTGGTAATGGTCATACAGGATCCGGAATCCTGTCTTGACTCATACCCGAGCTATAACTGATCCGGGAAGAGTACTTTACTGACTGTTATCAGAAGTCCCTCCCT
>CAOJCR011189378.1:0-14368 GCA_948330485.1 Euphorbia neoarborescens | reverse complement strand
GGAGACTATGTGGAGGATGATATTAATTTTGATGAGGATGATCTTGATGATGATGATGATTAGTCATTGGATTTTTTCATGTGTTTTTTTTAATTGAGAATGAACGGTTATTAGTTTAGTAGCATTATTTTAGGTACCTAGGTTGAAACATTAAGCATATGTTAAGTATTTTGACATTTATTATTATGTTTTTAGTTGGTTTAGTTTTGCTTGTTTGTGGTGATGTGTGTTTTCTTAGTTTATGTTTGAATTAATATAAAATATTGAATTGATTTAACTAGAAATGGATTATATATTTTTTTATTATTTAATGCGCCTCGTGTTTCTCAGGCGCGCGCCTTGCGTGGCGCCTTGAGCCTAGGCTCCAGGACCCCTTAGCGCCTTAGGGCTCCTTGCGCCTTTAATAACTATGGTTGGTCTTGTTTGGATAGTATATCAGAACAGCTTAAGACCTGACATACATTGATTTGGGGGTGACATCATGAAACTGAGACAGACCTTGCAGCATAACTTGAGCCAATTTACCTCATATGCTTAGGTGTTTACCATCATTTGCGATCAGTCTTGTGTTTCCATAGTAGTTTCTTTTGCTTCTGTGCCTTCTTGGACATTGTATCTAAGTTTCCAGTGTGAACGTATCATTTAAAGCACCTTGTGTATTTATGGAATTGTATGATACTATTTAAGCTTCAGTTTCAGTTTTCTCATACAGAATCCTAATTCTAAAAATAGACTTGAATTTGTTTTTCAAAAATGACTGATATGGTGATGTTTAATTGTAATTATATAAAGAGAATTCTTATCAACTGTTTGCATCACCAGACAATTATTTATTCTTGTTGTCATTATAACATTAACTTATATTATTTTGTGTTCGAGAAGCAAATATATAGTTATCTTGTCTAATGACTTGTTCTGTATCTACCACTTGCAAACATGGATATGTAGCAGATTATTAATGCCCCCACTCTTTTAGGCTGCTATTTAGGAACAAATCTGTTTATAGGTATTGATATATTCGGTTTTAGGGAATGAACACGTGCTGTTGTGTGTGTGTCTTGTATACATGAACGCTTGAAATAATGGAATTCTCTAATTAGTAATCTAGAAGATTAACTGTTCTTTATGCTACTTGATTTTAATTGAGGGGATTCGTGGATTATGAATTCTAAACTATTTGAGCAAAAGTCTAATGTTTTTCATTATTTTGTTAGCTTGCATGTGTTTGGGAGTGTTTTTTTAATGTGGAAATGAGGTCACATATTCTTATAGGTAATTGAAATACAGTTTCCTTGTAGGTTTTTTTTCCACATTAATGAATCTAATCAATGAAAAAGTTTCTGTTTCCCAATTGAATTGCTTTAGTCAGATGCAACTTAATGCTTACTAATGTGACTGCTTGGTCAATGTATTCTCAAAGTCTCAAATAGGAGATCCTGATCTCTCTTTCCCAAAAATTATTTGCCATTTCTTTTTTGGAATCATATACCACTGAATTCTTTGTTCAGTTCTTTTCTTTAAATTGAGAAGTTTTTATTCAACATTACTGTCTTTATGTGATATTTTGTAATTTAGTGGGAGATTTGTCAGGCAGCAGTGAACATAAATATTCAGATTAAGTTAAAATGGATAAGACAACTACTTGAGATTTGAATGGGGTCAGAAGTATTGAGCACAAGCAATTCAATAGAGATGTTGAAAGTTCTGAGTGAGTGTTCTGGGGTCGTAGTTAAATGATTCTTAAATTAGTCACATGGTAGTGCCTTCAGGCTTGTGAAAATTACTGTAGGTTTTAAAATTCCATTTGAATTTTATAAGAATAGTAGCTTCCTTGATCATGTGATTGAAACAGAAGGATCCATAAGGTGAATGAAACATGAAGCTGAAAGTGCATAAAAACTTTCCTGTAATCAAATTATTATTTTAACCAGATTAAAGTTTTAGCCATTATGGCTTGTTACAAGGGACTTTTTGATTGATTTATGTCATTTAGTTGTTCTTAGCATTACTTTCTTACTTTTGAAACCCGTAGTCTTTGCTTTAGCAGATCAGTAAGGTCCACAAAGAGACTAGTCCCAAATTGATTCTGTGCAACTTGCACATGTAGTTTAATTTATATGACGTCTGACACAAGTGTTTCTTTTTTTTTTCCCCTCTTAATTTCCAGGTTTTTGAGAAAGGAGGTGCATGATAGGGTTAAGAAAATAATTCCCTTTTCTATTGGCTTTATGTCATGCCTATGTGGGTTTTACTGCAGTCTGAAGGGTTTAGATAAGGGCGAGTGCAAGTTATTTGTTGATATGAACTATGAGAAACATAGTCAGACTGTGGGTTACTTACTGCAGGGATTCTGGTGCTCAAAATGTGACAAAAGCATTGTGCATTATCATGAGGTACGCTCTAAAATAATACAAATGCCTGATGTGCCAACTGTAGAAGTTGCTCCTAATTATGATCCCTTTCTTCTTCATTCATTATTTTTTGAACTTCTTTTTGACAATTCTTTCGAAGAAGTTCAAGTTAATTGTGTGAGAATAATTCAGCGTATCCTTATACATGGCACTGTTGATATTTTGACGAGGATGAGATTTGAATGGATAAAATGTATTGAGTTTTTGCTGCTCAATCCAAAGAGGGCTTTAAGGGAGGTGTTTTGCTCTCAGATCAGTTTCTTCCTTCATGATCCAGTATGGAACTGCTTATTTTCAGTGACGGATTCTTCAAATAAAAGTGAAAATATTGACTTTTTGGATATAATCAAAAGAGCTTTGGTGGCAGCTGCGGATCCACAAATATTTGAGACTCTTTTGGAATCTATAGCACAAATAATAATTGCTGTTGATATCTCAAGTAATATTTTCTTCAAGTCTCTCGTGTTGTTGGTTGACCAACTTGATAATCCACATATGACAGTCAGAATGAACGCAGCAAGTCTAATAAAAGAATCTTGCTTTTTCCATCTTGAAGGAGGGCTTGAAGTAATCCTTTCAAAAGTTGTTAATATCCGAAGTGATCTCTTTGAGCATCTGACAGTGAGCCTCACAAGTCGTCCAACAATGGTCAGGGAGTTTGCAGAAGCTGTATTTGGTGTAGCAATGGAAGAACTTGTTGAAAAAATGATTCCTGTGGTCCTTCCGAAGCTTGTAGTGTCTCACCAATATAATGACAAAGTAATTCCTACATTATTGGAGCTAGCCAGTTGTGTGAATGGTGATATGGTGCCATTGATAGTTAATTTGCTACCCAAAGTTCTAGCTTTTGCCCTTCACCGTCCAGATAGGCATGAATTACTCTCTACTTTGCAATTTTACCATGATCAGACTGGTTCTGATAACCAAGAAATTTTTGCAGCAGCACTGCCTGCACTTTTAGATGAACTTATATGCTTTCTGGATGGTCGTGATTCAGATGAGATAAGCCAAAGGTATAAACATCTGCAAATTGGCTGTTTTGAAAATAAGTAAACTGCCGAGTTCTCTTTTTTCTTTTCTCAAATTCATTGATTTTTTAAATTTCTTCCGAGCAAAAGGCTTGTATTCTGTGCTTGGCACTACATTCAGTCAAAATGGCTGAGCTTGGCTTTCTTGTTGTGTGTTTTAACTTCAATGCAGTTGTCAATCTATTTTTGTTGTCTTAGAAACTGCTAAGATTTTAATTTTGAGTCTTCATTAAATTTTATCTGGTCACTGTGGGTTGTAGGTTAATTATCAGATTATGCTAGTTTTGGATTTCTGACATTTTTTCTGAAGTCATAATTTTAAGGCCTTGAATTAGTTAATTAGCACAAAATCTTGCTGATGAAACTCTATCTGGGCTGTATATTCATTCGTCCAATTTTTAATTTTTTTCAGGCTATCAAGAGTGCCTGAGATGATAAAAGAAATAGCCAGAGTTCTGACAGGTGTAGAAGATCTCCCTTGCTTTCTTGGGAATCATTTTGTTGGCCTCCTTAACAGTATTGATAGAAAAATGCTGCACTCAGAAGAAGTTTCAATACAGAAACAAGCTCTGCAGCGTATTAAGATGCTGATTGAAATGATGGGCACTCAGCTTAGAACCTATGTCCCAAAACTAATGGTTCTTCTGATGCATGCTATTGATAAAGAATCACTGCTAAGTGAGGGTCTGTCTGTCTTGCATTTTTTCCTCATGCAATTAGGAAACAAATCACCTTCTAGCTCTAAATATGTCATTTCACAAGTCTTTGCTTCACTTATTCCTATCTTGGAGAGATACAAAGAAAGTCCTTCTGCTCATTTAAACAAAGTCGTAAAAATTTTAGAAGAACTTGTGTTAAAGAACAAAATCATTTTGAAGCAGCATATCTTTGAGTTCCCTCCATTACCTAGTATACCAGCACTGGAAGAAGTAAATAAAGCTATTGAGGAAGCACGAGGTTCAATGACTTTTAAGGATCAAATGCAAGATATCGTTAATGGTTTAAATCATGAGAATTTGAATGTGAGATATATGGTGGCATGTGAATTGAGCAATTTGCTGAACGTGAGAAGAGAAGATATTACTGCCTTGATTACTGGTGAAGTTGTCGTGGACATGGATGTTTTGAGCTCTTTGATTACATCTTTACTGAGAGGTTGTGCAGAACAATCACGGTCGGTGGTTGCGCAGAGGTTGAAGATGGTTTGTGCTGATTGTCTTGGAGCATTGGGTGCTGTTGACCCAGCAAAGTTGAAGGGTTTTTCATGTCAGCGCTTCAAAATTGAATGTTCAGATGACGATCTTATATTTGAGTTGATTGAGAAACATCTGGCTAGGGCTTTTAGAGCTGCACCTGATACTTTTGTTCAAGACTCAGCAGCATTGGCGATACAGGAGCTTCTAAAGATTGCAGGCTGTGAGGCATCCCTGAACGAGAATGTTCTTGCTTGTTCATCACAACCACTGAAGGAGAAGAATACTAAAAATGATGGTGGGATGGATAGTAGGGGTCAGAGATTGTGGGCCAGGTTCTCAAACTATGTGAAAGAGATAATAGCCCCTTGCTTGACTTCGAGATTTCAGCTTCCAAATGTGTCTGATTCTACATCAGCTGGCCCAGTTTACTGTCCTTCCATGTCATTCAGAAGATGGATCTATTTTTGGATAAAGAAGCTGACTGTTCATGCAACAGGATCTCGCTCAAGCATATTTAATGCTTGTCGAGGTATAGTGCGCCGTGATATGCAAATAGCAATTTATCTGCTGCCTTATTTAGTATTAAATGCTGTTTGTCATGGTACTGAGGAAGCTCGTTTTGGCATAGCAGATGAAATTCTAACTGTTCTTGCAGCTTCAAAGGACAGTACATCTGCATGTCATGTTATTGGTGGCGGCCAAAGTGAGGTTTGCATTCAAGCAGTATTTACTCTGCTTGATAATCTTGGCCAATGGGTGGATGACTCTGAACAAGAACTAGCTCTGTCCCAATCTTTCCAACCATCAGTTTCTAAGAAGCATGCTACTGGTTCCATTGATGAAAATGTGATTTCTTTGACTGATCAGCAACAACTCCTTAGACAATGTAAATATGTTAAAGAGCTTTTGACTGCAATTCCAAAGCTAACCCTTGCTAAAGCCTCTTATAGCTGTCAAGCTTATGCAAGATCTTTGATGTATTTTGAGTCTCATGTGAGAGAAAATTCAGGCTCGTTTAATCCTGCAGCTGAGAGAAGCGGCATTTTTGAGGATGAAGATGTGTCCTATTTGATGGAAATATATAGCTGTCTAGATGAACCTGATGGCCTTTTTGGCTTGGCGTATTTACGCAAGTCATTGAGCTTACTGGACCAGCTCTTAATAAACAAAAAGGCAGGAAACTGGGCTGAAGTATTAACTCTTTGTGAGCAGACTTTGCAGATGGAGCCTACTTCTGTTCATAGGCATTCAGATGTACTTAACTGTCTGCTAAACATGTGCCATCTTCAGACCATGACCACTCATGTAGATGGTTTAGTTTCTAGAATTCCTCAGTACAAGAAAACATGGTGTATGCAAGGTGTGCAGGCAGCATGGAGGCTTGGCAAGTGGGACATGATGGATGAGTACCTTAGGGGGGCTGACGAAGAAGGTTTAGTGTGCAATGGCTCTGAGAGTAATGCAGGGTTTGATATGAATGTTGCAAAAATTCTGCAGGCTATGATGGCAAAGAATCAATTTTCAGTTGCTGAGAAGATAGCACTATCCAAACAGGCCCTGATTGCTCCTCTTGCTGCTGCAGGAATGGATTCTTACACACGAGCTTACCCATTTGTTTTGAAACTTCACTTGCTAAGGGAGTTGGAGGACTTCCACAATTTTCTTGGTGAAGAATCTTTCTTGGAGAAACGGTTTGAACAAGTTGGCATTCAATTCATGAAAATGATGGACAACTGGGAAAACCGGCTCAGATTTACACAACCATCTCTTTGGGCAAGAGAACCACTTTTAGCTTTTCGGAGACTGGTATTTGGTGCTAGTGATCTTGGTGCTCAGGTTGGAAACTGCTGGCTTCAGTATGCAAAACTCTGCCGCTTGGCTGGTCATTATGAAACTGCAAACCGTGCAATTTTAGAAGCTCAGGCTTCAGGTGCACCTAACTTTCACATGGAAAAGGCCAAGCTTCTTTGGAGTACAAGGAGATCAGATGGTGCTATTGCAGAATTGCAACGAGCTCTCTTACACATGCCAGAGAAGGTTTTAGGCTCTTCTGCAAGGTCATTAGTTACATCTCTTTCATTGGTTCCTTTGAATCTTCAACCTCTAGTATCTGATATTCAAACTTTGGATGAGAACCAAGTCGTTGCAAAGAGTCTTCTTCTATATACTAGATGGATTCACTACACTGGACAAAAGCAGAAGGAAGATGTTATATCACTTTATTCCAAGGTGAGGGAATTGCAGCCAAAGTGGGAGAAAGGATTCTTCTATTTAGCAAAGTATTGTGATGAGGTACTTCTTGATGCCAGGAAACGGCAGGAAGACAATTCTGAACTGAATTCTAGAGCAGTGCCTTTGGCTTCTTCTGCTGCTTCTCTTTCTAGCCCTGAGAAGCATTGGTGGTATAATGTACCTGATGTACTACTATACTATGCTAAAGGCCTCCATAAGGGCCACAAGAATCTCTTTCAGGCTCTCCCTAGGCTGCTAACCTTATGGTTTGACTTCGGAAGCATTTATCAGAGATCTGGGTCAGCATCCAATGATGACATGAAAAGGGTCCATGGGAAGGTGTCGTATTGTTATTTATGATCATATCTTCACAGTATTACTTCTAAATGACTGTAAAAATTTTTTTCGGTGTTTTGCCTTGTCATAATATTTTTCTTTCTCCTGATATGCTTTTATAGGTAATGAGCATTATGAGAGGCTGTTTGAAGGATTTGCCTACGTATCAGTGGCTAACTGTGTTGCCTCAGTTGGTCTCTAGAGTATGCCACCAAAATGAAGAGATTGTTAAATTGGTCAAATGCATTATCACCTCCGTGCTCAGGCAATACCCTCAACAAGCATTGTGGACCATGGCAGCTGTTTCGAAGTCTACAGTCCCTTCAAGACGGGAGGCAGCTGCAGCAATACTACAAGAGGCTAGAAAGGGATTTAGCCACGGAAACAGTGGCAATAATTTGTTTGTTCAGTTTGCAAGCATGATCGATCATTTGATCAAGTTGTGTTTCCACCCAGGCCAGCCAAAGGCACGAACAATCAATATCTCAACTGAATTCAGCTCCTTGAAACGGATGATGCCACTGGGAATAATTATGCCAATACAACAATCTCTAACTGTTAGTTTACCAACCTATAATGTCAGCCTCACTGACTCACTTACCTCTGACATCTTTCGATCCTCAGATCTTCCAACAATTTCAGGAATTTCTGATGAAGCTGAGATTCTTTCTTCTCTTCAACGGCCCAAGAAAGTATGTATCTATACAACATTAATTTCAGAAAAAGCTTCATTATGCTATCACCAGAGCTATGCATTTCCTCTTGAAACATGTAATATGGCGTCATAAAGTTTCCATTTTAATGCTCACTTGACTACAAAATATCTCTGAATTTTCAAGTAAAAGCTTCTTGCTCTGATAAATTATAATGCAGTGGTGTAGAGGAATCTGTTTGAACATCTTTTTCTTTGATGGATGACATGAAACATATTCAATTTATTGAATATGATCACCGGTTTTTGGGATCTGACTGGATATCCATTATTTTCCAAATTTCTTAAGGGTTGCACTCTTCCACTTAAGTTGTGAAATCTAGATAGGTCTAGATCTCATATTATATTGCTTACTTGGCATGTATTTTTATTGACTGGGACATTGTTTTGAGGTTATTAATCTTGAGTAGCACACTCACATTGTTATATAACCAACTTGCTTTGTACGTGCAGGTTGTTCTGTTAGGTAGTGATGGTATTGAACGCCCATTTCTCTGCAAACCCAAGGATGACCTTAGAAAAGATGCTCGTATGATGGAGTTCAATGCAATGATAAATAGATTGTTATCAAAATATCCTGAAAGCCGCCGAAGGAAACTCTATATTCGGACATTTGCAGTCATTCCTCTAACAGAAGATTGCGGTATGGTAGAATGGGTTCCCCACACTCGTGGACTTCGGCATATTCTCCAAGACATATATATAACTTGTGGTAAGTTTGACAAGCAAAAAACTAATCCTCAAATTAAAAGAATTTATGATCAATGCAAAGATAAAGTGCCAGAAGAAGAGATGCTGAAGAATAAGATCCTACCAATGTTTCCTCCAGTTTTCCATAAATGGTTTCTGACCACTTTTTCTGAGCCTGCTGCTTGGTTTAGAGCTCGAGTTGCTTATGCTCATACTACTGCAGTTTGGTCAATGGTTGGGCATATAGTGGGGCTGGGAGACAGACACGGTGAAAACATTCTTTTTGACTCCACTACAGGCGATTGTGTTCATGTAGATTTCAGTTGTCTATTTGACAAAGGGCTGCAATTGGACAAGCCTGAGCTGGTGCCATTTAGGCTGACCCAGGTAATATCTGTTTTGCATTTGAAAATACTGGTGGTCCTTGGTAAAAAAAAACTGCGATTGGGAACTTTTCTTGATATTTTTTCTTCCTAATTTTCTTGATATTTTTTCTGCTAATTTTCTTGATTGTTATCTTCGTTGAAGTAAAATATTTTTAATGTACATCTTCAATAGCATACATATTGGAAAAAAAGATTTTCTTTCCAATTATCTTCTTATGGTTTTCCAAGCATGGGTTTATTCTTATGTGGACTGTTGGATTCATTGTTGCAGAACATGATTGATGGCTTGGGCATTACCGGGTATGAGGGAATCTTCTTGCGAGTGTGTGAAATCACACTTTCTGTTCTGAGAATACACAGGGAGACTTTGATGAGTGTTCTAGAAACCTTTATTCACGACCCCCTAGTGGAATGGACAAAAACTCATAAATCCAGTCGGATTGAAGTTCAAAATCCTCATGCACAGGTAATCTTCATTATTTTGTCTTTTTTTTTCCTACTTCTCAATGAACTATGATTCAGGGTTAGACAAAAATGAGTTTGCTAGTAATAATTGTTTCAAGCGCATCTTTTTGTTTCTATAATCTGTGATTATAGAATTATTTTGATAATATTTATTAAAATTTAACTTTCAAGTGAGATAATTTAAACTCTAATTCAAATCTTTTAATAATTTTTATTAATATTTATAAGGTTTTGTTTGACCATGACTTTTAGTTTACTTATAACATCTTGATTCTGATGAAATCACATTAGCATTTTTCTTTGTTTGGATTAGAAGTTTTAATAAGCTTTGCTCATTTTTAGTTGCTATTTTTCTTAATTGTAGTAGCATGATTTGAGTTTAATTGACAAAATATGATTTTATTCTTCAAAGATGTGGATTTAGTATATACCTACCTACAATCTTGACTTGCCAATATTTATTTGTACGTGTGTAACTGAAGTGCTAAAATTTCTGCTTCTATTTAAAATCTTTAATTCTTGAAAATTGTTACTAGCAAGTTAACAAGATCTTATTTTCAATTAAAGAAATAAAGTTTCTTAAAAGAAATAGTCTTTAATCAATTGATTTTAATATTTGGTCTCTAAGGTCGTTTACAGTATTTACAAACCTATTTTAAAATTCGTTGAAAGGCCTATGAAGAACTGTGCCCCAGTCTTTAGAGTTCTCTTAAAACTTTATCTGCTTATGTTTAGTGCTTCTAATTTGTTGTCAAGTCCAAAAGAATTAAAAAAATGGAGAACTAATTATCATGACTTTTGTCTTTTTACAACCGCATTACATTTTTTATTTGTTGAGTTGAACTGAAAAATGCTAATGAGACTCTATGCAAAAAATGTGCCAGAAAATTATAATTAGTTTTATCTACTTTGTCCTTGAGATATCTAAAAAAAGTTTTTCATTGAGTAATTTGAACTGAGAAACTAAGTTCAAGACAAATGTGAAAGGAAAAATGACAAATGTTATAACCCTATGCAATCCGCTGATATTGACCATTATACCCTTATAAACTATAAATATTGACTTTTCACATTTTGGATGGGTTTAATCTTGACAAATTGAGGATTTCATGTTTCAAGTTGTGTGTTTGGATTTTACAAGAGATTAGATTTGAACTGTGATCTAATTATTATTATTGTACGTGTTTTTTTTTTTTTTTTCCTTTACAGAGAGCGATTAACAACATTGAAGCAAGACTACAAGGTGTTGTTGTTGGTGTTGGAGCGGCACCGTCTTTGCCTCTATCTGTAGAAGGTCAAGCACGTCGTTTAATTGCTGAGGCAGTATCACACAAAAATCTTGGGAAGATGTATATATGGTGGATGCCATGGTTTTAGAAGTTCCTAGAAATTAGCTTCTTGTACCGGACAAGTACAGCCTGTATGGTTCACCCTTTGGCCCATGTCCTGTTACTCATTTACCCTTTCAGCCCTTGTCGTTTGAGAGTTGCCTTTTTGGTCCATGTCGTATATAGATTATGCCTGAATGCACCAAAATTATCGGGCTACTGTCGCATTGTGAAATATAGAAGAATCCATTGGATTTTTTTTGCCAGGTATTAGCTGCTTCAGGATGAAACTCTAATTTATATAAATAAATCATTGAATTTTCCCAACTTTCTCATTTTTCAATTCTCTATCTTTGTGAATTTATGTAAATAAATCAGTCGGTTTCCCTTCTTTCTACTTTCTCTTTTCCATTCTGTGAATTTAATGTAAAGAATCCAGGTGCATCAGGCACAGTTTTAAATGTGACAGCAAATCTCAACGGACAGGGGCTGAAAGGGAAAATGAGTAATAGGATGGGCCAAGGTCTTTTTGGCTTAAATTTTAACATAGTAGTTGTTATTTTACTTGCACTGTTTAACAACATAGTAGTTGCTATTTTACTTGCACTGTGAAACATTAGTAGCTCACATACTATACCTAGGTTTAGTAAAAGTTTCGTTGCATATCAATGCTTCTTGGGTAAATTGGTAAAATGAGCTGCTGCTTGCAAGTTGCAATTGTTAGCCTTCAATGGTTTCAGTATCAGAACTTTCACAGTTTTGATGCTTCTTGTGACAAATAGGCTAAGTTAAGTCCAGTCCTGAAAGATACTGTACATTCTATGAGAATCAGTTGGCCTTTAAATTTGTGAAGATATTACTGTAACTCTGTAATGATGTTATAATTTGTTTAGGCTAGGCTTTTTCTGTATGAAGCACTTGCACTTCTCGAGGGGTCAATGTATCCATGTTGGACATGCGGGGACACTGTTGGACACGGCAAATGTGTCCCTCAATTTTTTTCCGAAAGGGGGGAAAGAAGGGAATGGGACACGGTTTTTAATGGTGCTTATAAAAAAAATATAATAAAGAAAGGTATAATTTTTAATTTGACAATGAAGAAACGGATGAATTAATTTAAAACGTTTAGATTAGTTTTTTTTAATCTTTAGAATTAACATTTGTATTTTGTAGTTTGAATGATTTTAATATTAGATTGTTACTTGTTTTTGTGTCAATGAATGAATGTATATATATATATATGTTTCTGGTTTTTTTCTACGGGTATGAATTGTGAGCGTGTCAAAGAATTAAAGTATTTTTAAACTATAGATTAAAATGTATTAATTGACTTATATTAAAAATCAAATGATCATTGGAAATGAAAGAGATAAATTTTTTTGAATTTCTAATTATTAAAACGATATTAGTTTTAAGAAATAATTGAAGGAAAAAATAATAAATATAAAAGTGAGAATATTTCAACGAATTTAGAAATTTTTATTAAAGAAAATTATGATAACAGAAACTTTAATATGATTGGAATGGAAAAGTTACTTAGAAATGAAAAATACTGGAAATTAAATGTTGTTGGAGATCAAGGAATTTTTTTGCTTTGTGATTGATGTCTTCATTAGTTTATGATTCTTATTCATATAGAGGATGGTTGCAACTGTCATATTCAACGTTTTTCATGTTCTCTTTCGACTAAGCAATATAGTTTCTCATTACTTTAATAATTGCTCTATAATTCTTGTTGGCGGCAGTTTTTTGTTACTTTCAATCGATTAACTTCACGTAGCACTTTTAAATTTTCTGTTTTTTAATTGACTCATAAAAAATTTATTAATACAAAAATTAAATGGATTAGATGATGAATTTCATTGTAATTAGTCACAAAAGGAATTTTTTTAAGAAATACATCCATTTATAATTAAATTTATCATCTAATACCATTTAATTAAAATAAATTAAAAGTCAATTTTAATTATAGTGTAAACAATTGTTTTTTACAAGTTTAAATTTGAGAAACGTAAAATTTGTACTTGATGTCTAAAGAATTCATTAATTTCCAATACAAAACATAGTCAAAACAAATAAAATAAATTGAAAAGATATTATTTAAAATTATAAAAATGCATGGAAAAAAATAATAAAATGGAAGAAAGGGAAGAAAGAAAAAAGAAAATAAAATAAAATAACACTTTAAACCAAAAAAAGCATATCTAAGGACAATATAATAATAATAAAATAAAAAGATATAGTATTTGGAAAGGATAATAACAAAAACAAAATAAACAAAATAAGAATTTCAAAAAGTACTAAAAAGCTAATATGATAGGAAGAAGAAAAATAATAATAATATATAGAGGGTAAGGTTAAATTGACACATGGAATGTTGACACAGTTGATACATTCCATGTTTCAGCCCTTAGATCTACAGGATCATCCAATAATCCAATGTTAGCCCTTGGATATCCAAAACATGGAATGTGTCAACTATATCAATATTTCATGTGTCAATTTAGTCTTGCCCATATATATATTATCTTAATTTTGGCAATTCAAAATTAGCCATTGCAAAAGTGTAAAGAAACTTGTTGAGTTTTCCATCATTCTTGATTGCCAATAGAACCCGTTTGGGACAATTTTGTTCTTTTTGTTATCTCTCGCTACATTACCAGCCGCTTTAAAAAATCTAGCAATTGGATTGCCAATACAAGGAGCTCTGAAATATCACATCGGTTTTAAAATCTTTGGCGATCTCACGAATTAAATTCTGAAATAAGAATGTTCTAATCAAAAGCTCTGTATTATAATGGTATCTCCAAATTTCACGAGAAATCATCTTGAATTGATGTGTATCATTGGTGCATTATGGGTTTCTTTTGAGTGACATTGAAGTTGAATTAATGGTCTGATCAATTGATTAGATCCTTTAATGGACCAACATTTCCATCAAACATTTACTAGTCCAGCCACAGCAAATGCTGACCAGTGGCATTAGAGGTGGTTTCATGGTGGACTGAACCATGTGACTTTACAAATTCAATAATGGGACCTTTATACAAAGTCATAACCATCGCTCTTGCCACTGTGATTCCTGTCCCAATCACCTTTGCTACATCATATATTTCCCTTTATATTCATTCACTCTTTCCACACCCTGTAACTGCTGTGAATGCATCAAATCTGTTCGTGGATCCTGGATTAAAGCCGAAGATGTAGGCCCAGTTTGGCATTGCTGTTGCCAAAAGTTGGGAAAGCTGCTTTCTCAAAAAGCAGCAAATTATAGCTTTTCCAAAAAGCATCTTTCCCAGCTTTCCCAGCTTTTAAGGATTGCAGCTTTACATTTACCAAACGTTCTTCTCAAAAAAACAACTTTTACAGCTTTTTTATCTTTTAAAGAAATCAACTTTGCATTTACCAAACGCTGCTTTTAGGGAAAGCAGGTGGGAAAGCAATGTCAAACTGGCCCGTAATAGTTTCCAAAAAGCACGACACATGCTTTGAATTGGCCGAGCACGACATGGGGAATGGCGGACATTGCATTGACCACTGAAGCAAGAAGAAGTCGAGAAATGCAGAAACCAAAATTAAAAAGG
>CAOJCR011186977.1:0-15726 GCA_948330485.1 Euphorbia neoarborescens | reverse complement strand
TGTTGCAATAGATCATTTTTGTGTTGCATTAGCTTAAAACCACCTGTTGCATTTAATGGTGTTGCATTAGGTCTAATGCAACAATTATTTTGATCTAATGCAACACCCAAATATGTCTAATGCAACACCTAAATATGTCAAATGCAATAGCCTTTAGGAAAAATTTTTAACTGTTGCATTTAGTGGTGTTGCATTAGCTTTTTAATGTAGTAGTCCTCTTTCATTTTAGGGGAGTCATTTTTACTTAGTTTCAACCCAAGGCCCATAGGCAAGAATCCCTTCTTTGCCTCATCCATACTGAAACATTTTAGTACTTTATCTATGTATATTTCCTGACTTAGGCCTAGAAGCCGATGCAATCTATCTCTATAGATCTAGATCCCTAGGATCAACTCATCTTCTTCAAAATCCTTTATCGCAAAGTACTTACTCAACCATTGCATCACCCTTTGTAGTGTTGGTATATCACTTTCTATTAGGAGAATGTCATCCACATATAGTACAAGGAATGTGGAAGCTCTTTCATTCACTTTCTTGTACACACAATGCTCATTTAGTTTTTTCACAAAACCATATTCTTTAATGGCTTCATCAAACCTTTGATTCTAACATCAACATTCTTGCTTCAATCCATAAATGGATTGATCTAGCGTGCATGCTCAGTTAGGATACCTTAGATTTACAAAACCCTTAAGTTGTTCCATAGAAATATTCTCGAGTAGCTTTCCATTCAAAAAACCGATTTTGACATCCATTTGCCATATTTCACAGTCATACTATACAGTAATAGCAAGGAGTATCCTAATGGATTTGAGCATAAAAACCGGTGAGAAGGTTTCATCATAGTCAATACCTTGAACTTCCCGAAACCCTTTGCCACAAATCGCCCTTTAAAGGTATTATCAGCCTTGAGTTTATAGCACCACTTGCATCCAGTCACCTTAGCACCAGGAGGTGGATCAACTAAATGCCATACTTTGTTATCGCATATGGATTGCATCTTAAATTCCATGGCCTTACGCTATTCATCGGAATATGTGCTAGAAATAACCTCCTAGTAGCTTTTGGGCTCTCCCTGATCCAAGATTATAAGATCCCCATCATCAACCACCAGAAATCTATATCTCTCAAGCTGATGACAAAGCCTATTAGGCCTTCTAAGGTCCTATATCACTAGGCATCTCTCCTCAATCTCTTATGGAGCTAGCTCAGTAACTGAGTCCTCTGTTGGAGGTTGTGGATCTTAAACTTCATTAAGTTGAATTGTACTCCCACTATCTTTCTTAGAAAGGAACTCCTCTTCCAAGAATGACCCTTTCTCGATATAAACACCTTGTTTTTAGCCAGATAATAGAAATAATAACCCTTAGTTTCCTTAGCATAACCCACAAAGAGGAACTTGACTAATTTAGAATTTAGCTTCTCACTTGTCAATTTCTTAATATGTGCATAGCATCCCCAAACCTTTAAGAAAGAAACAATATGCTTTTGGCCCATCTATAGTTCATATGGAGTTCTTTTAACTGCCTTACTCGGTGTATGATTTAGCATAAAAGTAGCTGTCTCTAATTCATAACCCTACAATAAGGTAGGGAGCACTGATTGCCTCATTATAAAATGGACCATGTCCAATAAGGTTCTTTTCCTCCTTTCGACACATCATTCCATTATGGTATACTTGGAGGAGTGAGTTGGGATAGAATTACACACGCTCTGAAGAATGCATCAAACTCTTGGTTCATATTCATCACTACGGTCAGACTAAAGTGCTTTAATAGTCTTGCCAAGCTAGTTTTCTACTTCATTTCTAAAATCCTTAAACCTGTCAAGGGTTTTCGATTTATACTTTATAGATAGACATAGACTTATTTACTGAAGTCATTAGTTAAAGTAACAAAATAGGAATAACCAGATTTAGCAGTTCTACTCATAAGCCCACATACATCTGAATGTATTAGGTCCAATAGCTCGGTAGCCCTTTTAGCCATTTTGTTGAAACGTTCCTTTGTTATTTTACCTTTTAAATAAGATTCGTAAGTGCCAAATGACTCTAAGTCAAATCCGCCTAGAACTCTAATTGCTTGAAGCCAAGCAATGTGTCTCTCATTTATACGTCCTAAACGACAATGCCAAATATACGTAGGATTAATCTCATCAGAGTTAACCCTTTTACTATTTATATTACATATGAGTTACACTTTAAAATTTAGTATTAAATACAAAACCAGCTATGTCCAATATAAAAATAACATTCTTATGCATCGCAGGTAAAAAAATAACAGTCTCTAAGTGATAAAATAAGCCCACTAGACATCTCCATGTAGTAATCTCTAACCTCAAGAGCTTGGACTCTAGCTCCATCCTGACTCAAAGATCTACATTGCCATATCCCAGAAACCTCCTATTTCTTAGTCCCTACACGTTGCAACAAATGTGAGAGCCACATCTTATATCAATGACCTAAGAAGTAGAAACAACTAGGTTAATCTCTATAACATAAATACCTAAAGAACTCGCTTGGCTCTTCTTTTGCTCCCCTTTGAGCTTAGAACATATATTCTTCCAATGCCCTTTTTCACCACATTTGTGGCACCGGTCCTTAGGAGAAACAATGAACCTAGTGCTAACTGCCTTCTTGGCTTTGGCCTTACCCTTGCCAATAGGGTTTTTACCCTAATTAACCATAAGCACTTTATGAGTCTTTTTTACGAACTGTTCTTCCAGCTTTAACATACTGTGAAGCTCTCGAATACTCTCATCCATGCCTTGTATGTGGTAGTTTAAATTGAACTGAGAAAAGTCTTAACAAGTGATCCCAAAATGATGTCTACAGCGAGCTCTTGTGGGATTGGTGTGTCGAGATGAGCTAGTGTGTCCACGCAGCCCTTCATATTGAGTATGTGAGTACTCACCGATGACCCAGCTGCCATCCTACAAGTGCACAACATTTTTATCGTAAGGTACCATTCTTTCCTAGCTTGATCTTGGTATATATTTTTCAAATAGTCCATGAACTCATAGGCATGCTCCTCCATGAATTGCTTTTGTAGCTCGGAGACTATAGTACCTAACAGTAAACACTTAATGTCACGATCATCATGAACATACTGATTATAGAGTTCTTGCTGTGCAGTAGTCACTCTATCTCCAGATGGATGCTCTGATGGTAATGTCCTATCCAAAATATACTCTTCACTTCTTGCCATAGAACTATTCTTAAGTTCCTCGAACAGTCTAAAAAGTTTGTTCCGGATAGTTTCTCCTTATCCAGTAACGAATGTAGTGAAAAACTACTATTTCATACAACTATAATGCAGATTTTAATACTCTTTCAAGATTTAGAAGAAAACTATAGAGAGAAGAAAGAAAATGCAGAGTTAGCATAAAGGGCTTTTCTAAAATTCGATTTCAAAATCTAAACCCAAAGTTTTTCTAAAACCCAAAAAGAGCTAGGTTTAGGTAACTTACAGGATTTTAGAGAAAATGTCCTTCAATCCTCTGATAGATTGAAGGAGTTTGGCCCAATCGGAGCTTGAGATATTCAATTTCTCATTGGAGAAAAAATCTGGTAAAAATCAAAATAAAATCGATGGAGTCTGGGTAAGCACAAGGCTAAATATCCATGAGCTAGGTTTCTTATTGTGTCTTCTATCCTTTTTCAACATTTTGATAAAAAAAATTTGTTAGAAATCAGAGGTTTTAGGGAGAAGAGAAGAGTTTTGGAACGAATGTGTTTTCTAAAATCTATTTTCTACCCTATATCAACAAAAAGAATATCCTTATGGATATAAATAGCTACCTGGCTATATATAGGAACCAAAGGTAGTGTTTAGCCCAACAGTTATCAGTTGACATGTTGTAAGCCGTACGATTATAATTATGGCTGCACGGGTATACATAAGACAAAAGGTCATTCTGCTCAACGGTTATTTAGCCTTTATAGCTATAACCATGATTAACCGTATGGTTATACATAATTCCATATGGATATCACTAAAAATACATTCAAATTTTTATTTTTTGTGATATGACTTGATCTTTAGTCCATAGGCTTGAAGGTTTCATTTATTTTGCAAGGCCAAGTCCAAATATCACTAAAAGAAATTTGTATTATTGTGACAAATTATATTGTAACAAATAGAAGTTTGTCACCATAAACATGTTTATTGTGACAAAATAAAATATTTGTCACAATAGACAATCAAGCCACATGAAATTGTGATGAAATATTTATTTTGACAAAATTTGGTCATTGTACAAATATATATTGTGACCAAATTTATTTTGTCACTATAGTTTGTAGCAATATATATGGCGAGAAATTTTGGCACAAATCAAGAACATATGGAGACAAATAGTTTGTCTCAATAAAGATGCTTCTTTTTTGACATGCTATTATGACTAATTATATCGTAACAAACGTAAGCGTATCACAATAAATATGATTATTGTGACAAAATAAAATATTTGTCACAAGAGGCAATCAAGATTTACTATTATTAGGATATTTAATATTTTTATGATTGAATTCGGAAATATTGGATTGGTATATATTTGACCTTAAATATTTAATATAGAAGGTATTATTTTTGTTTAATTGTTTGATATTATTCATACATGTTTCACAAATTAGACTTATCACAACATTGTCATATTTAGTCAGAACTTATTGGTACTATCTCTTTATCACAATTAAATTTAGAATTCATGAATAATGCAAGTAATGAGACATTTTGCCATAATAAATTTATTATATCATGGAGGACTTGGTTTAATAAAATATCATTTGTCACAGTAAATTAATTGCAACAAATATTACGTTCACAATATAATACTCAGATAATTGCAACAAATATTACATTTGTCACAATATAGTATTCAGATAATTGTAACAAACGTACTTTGTCACGTTAAATTATTTCGTCACAATAAATAATTAAATTTTGTCAAATTTTCTCACTTCTTGTGACTAATATAGACTTGTAGCCAGCAAATGTAATGCTTATTTTGACAAAATAATAGTCACAATATATAACGTAAATATGACTAATGAAATTTCGTCACAACATAATATTGCAAAACAAGACAAATAGCAGTTTCGTCACAAAAAACTTTTCGAGACGAGCTTATTGCTACGAAATCTATGATGAATTTTTTCATCACCATAAATATATTGTGATGAAATTTTTACATATGGTGACGAAATATTTTGTCACAAAAATACGTATTTTTTGTAGTGATGATTCTTTTATAGATCAATACTAGGAAGGAAAAGATCTGAAAGATTACACTTCAAGCCTATTAAAGTAAGCATGGAGTTTGATCTGCATGGTAGGTTGGTCTGTGTAAACTATCATAGACACCAAAGTCCTATATGAGATTCATTCTCAAAATTTGAGGGTTTAATCTTCATGGTAGGCTGGGTCTGTGTAAACTATCAAAAATGTTGTTCTTAGCAAGTGTACTTGTCAGACAAGTAATAGAGTGGGTGAGTAAAGAGTATCGTTTCCCAAGGGATTGATGAGGCAGTTCTTGAAAACTATGATTTTATATCTGAAGACTTAAGAAGAATTATTGATTATAAATGAATGGTTTGTATTACTGAAAATAAATGAAAGCGTAAAAGGTTCAGTCTCTCTGAGTAGTTATCAGTACGTACGGAGTATCACTCTTCAATATGGGATGACAACAGTACTCAGTGAGGTTTGAGATTATAAGGTAGTAAAATAAGAACTGAGAAATAGACGTACTGAGATTGAAACTATACTACTAAGAAAAAGTAAGTACTGAGACTAAAAATTGTAACGGAAATAACAGTTTCTTAAAAACACATGGGACTTAGCTCAGTCTCAGTTATGGTTTCTTTATACTTCCAGTATTCCACGAATTACTGAATATAAGTACGGGAACTTAACACCCTCCATATCAATATCTCTATTCTATACTGAGAATACCTCAAAATGCTTAAACTACGTAAATACGTTTCTCTCAAAATCGCATTCAAGCTATTGACAGAGCTTGATCAGGACTCTGATTCATTAAAACCACATACTGAGATTCCACATAAAGGTAGATAGCATTTTCATAAATCAAAAGTTAGACTGGAACCCATAGTTGTACCGAGCCATCCCATGTAAAAGGGACTACTCACTAAACATTGAAGGTTCAGCAGCAGTGAAGTTCTTCATTGTCTAGTCTAAATATATGCAGAATGGTAAAGAGCTAGTATTGAAATTGCAGACAAGTAAATGACAGATATTGAAGTTGCAGAAAAGGTAAAGGCAGAAGATTAAATTGTAGAAATTTAAAAACAAAGAAGATTAAATTGTTGAAATGTAAAATGCTTATATTGAATGTGAAGAGATATTCCCAATTGTAATTACAATGGTGTATATCACTTCCAGAAATGAGCTATTCTCCTATTCTATTTATAGCATACTAAAAATAACAAATCCTAACAACTTTTGCCATGATGGCATTGGGGATATTCCATCTCCAAAAAATGCCCTTCAAAAGTGATATATCTTTTTGCCCAAATGGTATGATCATTCTTTTTGTGCTTATCCCCTGGATTCCCACATTCCTCAACATCATCAATACTTCCAATATCCTTGCCATGTCATTTTATGCCTTTTGCCACCTCATTGTGTATTTTTCTCCTTTTATTTGATTAATCATCATATATCTATAATTAACACAAAAATAACACAAAAAGGCAATAAAGTACAATATATTTTGCAATTTTAATATTCTTTAACCATTATTTTATATTGTATTTTTAGACTTATCAAAATATCTCCAACTCAAGCTTTGCTTGTCCTCAAGTAAAGGAAAGTTTAGAACATACTGAAATGAATAAGAAAAACTCAGTCTCCTCAAGTCAGATCACAGACACGAACTGAGCACCTCAATAGCCCTTAAAAACAATGATAGTTCAGCATACTACTAGCAATTTTGATAAACTATTTTCTGAAAGAAACAAAATATTGGTTTTAAATTTACATGTTAAAGCAAAAGAAAATTATTTTAGTCTCAATTATTTTCAGTTGGCTCCTCTGCTTTAATGAATACGTCAAGTGTCTTTTGAAGCGATGGTCTCACATTTTTTATGCGTACCCCCGGTTACTTAACACTTCACATTATTAAAGTGCTTTAGCATACTCTTATCTCCTTTTTGAATGTGCTTAAAACTTATTTATGGAGACATTGGAGAAGATTTAGGAGTCAACAATTTTATTTTTATTTATGTATTTTAGCACTATTGATTCATAGTAGGCCTTATCTTTTGTTTCTATTGAGACTTTCTTAGATATAATTCTAATTACACTTAAACAAGGCTTAGTTAAACTTTATATTTTTGTTTGTCCGGACAAGAATTCATGAGATACAGGTAATAGAGAACTGAAAATTAAAAATTCTAAAAAATTTTAGGTACTGAGTGCAAACTTTTTCAAAATTTGTTTTTCTGAAACAGCCTAAAAGAAACTTTGTTTTCTGACCAGTTCAGTCTATTCAATCTTTTCAGTATGGCTAAGGTTCAGTACAAGCAATTCAATAGAGTTCAGTTTTCCTTAGTTCAATACATTCCTACCTCCAACTCTATTTAAAACAATGTCCTTATTGTTTATTGCAAAAATTGCAATACAGTTTGTTCAGACCATAAACATTAAATGAAAGAGTTGAGTTTAAGAAGTGTACCAATGTTGAAGCTATATTATTCCACCAAAAATTTCAGAGAGAAAATTCAGTTCAGTGGTCTCAAATTGTGCTCTTTCAGCTTGATCTGAGCTTTCTTTCTTGGACTGAGCCACGAACTGTTTAGTTTCTTCAATCAGCTCAGTCTCTCCGAACTCTTTAGTGGGTACTGAGTTTGTTTCTACTGATGCTGGGTCGGTCCTCTCAATAGGCTCTTGTTCAGTTGTTCCTGCTGGGGCTTGGTCTTCCCTGACTAAATAATATATTTTCTAATTTTTAGTTCATTTCATCAGAGTCAACAGATGATTTGATCATTTAAATCATTTATTTTCAAAGCATAGAAGATTTATTCAGATTCAAAGCTTAATCTAAGACAAAGTTCTACTCCTAATTTATTCAGCATGCAAAAATTTTATTTATTCACAAGGGTTAGTTTCAATACCAAGTGCTTTATTCAAGGTGGGTTTAGTAGCTTTACTTCCTCAATTACCACTGGAGTAATTAGTGAAGTGTAGTGTTTCAGTGTGTGCCCAGTCACTTTGAATCTTCCTCTCTCAGGATGCATGATTTCAATGGCTCTATGGAAAAATAATTTTAATATGTCAAAGGGTCCAGACCATTGGGATTTCAGCTTTCCTGGAAACAATTTAAGCCGTGAGTTGAAGAGCAATACTTGCTGACCAGGGATGAATTCCTTTCTAATGATGTGTTTATCATGCCATCTTTTAGTCTTTCTTTATATAATATGGCATTTTCATATTCAAACATTCAGAATTCATCCAATTGGTTTAGCTAGAATTTTCTATTTTCTCCTATAGTTTGTGTATCAAAATTCAGAAATTTAACAGCCCAGTAGGGTCTATGTTCTTGTTCAATAGGGAGATGGAAAGTTTTTCCATACAACAGTCTAAATGGAGACATGCCTATTGGGGTTCTATATGCTGTTCTATAGGCCTATAATGCGTTGTCCAGCTTTCTAGCCCAATCCTTTCTAGAATTCCCTATAGTTTTTTCTAAGATTCTCTTAATCCCTCTATTTAAAATTTCGACCTTCCCACTGGTTTGTGGGTGGTATGGTGTAGTGATTCTGTGAGTTACCCCGTACTTGGCTAATAATTTCTTAAGCTGAGCATTACAGAAATGTGTTCCCTGGAGCCCTTGGGACCCTATACCTAGCAAATAGCTGTTTTAAGTACTTAGTGACTATCTTAGCATAATCAGTAGGGGTAGCAAAAGCTTTCACTCACTTGAAGACATAGTCTACCATTACTAAGATATATTTACAGTTGTATGAGCTTGGAAATGGCCCCATAAAATCTATTCCCCAAACATAAAAAATTTCACATACAAGTATATTGTTCAGGGGCATCTGACTTCGGAAAGAGATATTACCTGAGCATTGGCATTGTTCATAGCTAGAGACACACCTATTTTCATCTCTAAAAATATTGGGCCAATAGAAACCTGTTTGCAAAACTTTTACTGTTGTTCTTGCTGCTCCAAAATGTCCTCCAACTTCCTTTGCATAGCAATGTTCAAGAATCGATTCCACTTCAGCTTCAGTCACGTATCGTCTAATGATCTGATCAGCACACAGCTTGTATAAGAATGAGTCTTCCCAAAAGTAACACTTGGAATTTGAGAAAAATTTCTTCCTCTGGTGATACGTTAAGTTCTTTGGTATAGTCTTACAAGCTACGTAGTGGCCAGATCAGCAAACCAAGGAAGGGTATTGTTGCTTACTGAGTATAGATTTTCATCATGGAAGGTCTCCGTAATCTCAGCCTGTACTGAGGTTGTTGCATCAATCAGTCTAGACAAGTGGTCAGCGGCCAGGTTTTCAGCTCCCTTCTTGTCTTGGATATCAATATCAAACTTTTAGAGTAAAAACAGTCATCTGATTAGCCTTGGCTGGCATCTTATTTCATTATGAGGTACTTTAGGGCTGAATAATCTGTATATATGATGACCTTAGAAAGGATAAGGTAGGATCTGAATTTGTTAAATGCGAACATCACTGCCAGCAGCTCCTTTTCAGTAGTTGTATAGTTCTTCCGAGCTTTATTCATTGTTTTGTTGGCAAATTAGATTGGCCAAAAATACTTATCCACTCGTTGACCCAATACAACTCCTAGACAGTAATCACTGGCATCACACATTAGCTCAAATGGTAAACTCCAGTCAGGTGCAATAAGTACAGGAGATGAAATTAATTTCTCCTTGAGCTGAGTGAATGCCCGAACATAGTCTGTATTGAACTAAAATTCTACATCTTTGTGCAAGAGTAAAGATAATGGGAGAGCTATTTTGGAGAAATCCTTTATAAATCTTCTATAAAATCCAGCATGCCCTAAAAAACTTCTCATTCCCTTCACTATTTTTGGGATGGACAATTTTACAATGATTTCTACCTTAGCTTGATCCACTTCTAAGCCTTTCTTGGAGACCTTGTGCCCAAGCACAATACCTTCAGTAACCATGAAGTTACACTTTTCCCAATTCAGTACCAGATTAGTCTCCTCGTATCTATACAGTACAACTTCCAAGTTCTGCATGCTTTGATCAAAAGACTCCCCATAGACTGAGAAGTCATCCATGAATATCTCCACTGTTCGTTCTACCAGATTGCAATCATACACCTCTGAAACATTGTTGGAGCATTGCACAAGCCGAAAGGCATTCACCTATAGGCGAATGTACCATAGGGAAAATTGAAAGCTGTCTTGTCTTGATCTATTGGGTGTATGGGGATCTTATTATATCTGGAGTATCCATTTAGAAACTAGTGGTAAGAATATCCATCAAGCCTCTCAAGCATTTGATCTACGAATGGAAGAGGGAAATGATCTTTTCTGGTAGCATTATTGAGCTTTCTGTAATCAATACAAACTCTCCATCCTGTGACTATTCTTGTAGAAAGTAGTTCCTCGTTTGCATTTTCTATTACTGTCAATCCCCCATTCTTTAGCACTACTTAGATAGGACTTGTCCAGACATTGTCTGATATAGGATAAATAATTCTAGCATCCAGAAGCTTGATAACTTCAGCTTTAACCACTTCCTTCATATGCGGGTTCAGCCTTCTCTGTGGTTGAGTTGACAGCTTGAAGTTTTCTTTAATGAATATTCTGTGGTCGCATACACCAGGATTGATCCCCTTGATATCTTCAATCTTCTAAACTAATACCCCCTTATGCTTCTTTAGTGTTGCAAGTAGTAAGGCTTTTTCAGTTGGTTAGAGAGTGTAAGAGATTACAACAGGTAGGCTCTGGGGTGGTTCAAGGAAGGCATATTCCAGATGAGTA
The DNA here is from genome assembly GCA_948330485.1 of Euphorbia neoarborescens. NCBI lineage: Eukaryota > Viridiplantae > Streptophyta > Magnoliopsida > Malpighiales > Euphorbiaceae > Euphorbia > Euphorbia neoarborescens. The sequence goes on along the minus strand of CAOJCR011186977.1, from coordinate 4,726 downwards.
GGTAATATTTTTAGCCCAAGAATAGGTTATCCTACAATAGAGGGTTTGCCTGAGATTTTTGGAGTAGTGTTAAGAGATTCAAAAGCATGGAGTCTGTGTTTAGTTTTGGATTCGTTCAATATTTGGGTCTGAGTGGTCTATTTTATGATGTTCAGTATCTAATAATTCAGTACATGAGAATTCAGTACTGGGGTGATCATTGTCTATTTGAAGTTGCTTTTCTTTTTCAGTATGCTTGTCATCAGACAGCTGCATTTCATCTTCTTTTTTATCTGACATATTGAAGTCCTGCAATTTAAACCACGAAAATTGATTTAAGGCATCCATAAAGAAACATGAATCGTCAATTGATGGTGAATGTTTGACTGCCTCATTCATATTGAAAATAATTTTCTCATCATTAATTTGTAATATTAATTTTCCATTATGCACATCAATTAATGCCTTTCCAGTAGCTAAAAATGATCCACCCAAGATTATTAGAACTTGTAAATCTTCATCAATGTCCATCACAATAAAATCTATTGGTAGAATAAATTTGTCTACTTTAACTAGAACATCCTCTACAATGCCCCTAGGATACCTTATTGATCTATTAGCTAATTGAATAGACTTTCTAGTTGGTTGAGGGTCTCCTAGTTCTAACTTTTTGTAAATGGAATATAGCATTAAGTTAATACTAGCACCTAAATCACACAGAGTATTTTCAATATATAAATGTCCTATATTGCATGGTATTGAAAAAACTCCTCGGATCTTTAAGCTTTTGCGGTAGAGGTTGCTTGCTTTGAATAATAGTAGAGTAGTCCCTATTGAGTTGTATAGTTGACACATTCTCCAGTTTCTTCTTATTTGTCAACAAGTCCTTCAGAAATTCAGCATACATAGGAATCTGAGCTAATGCCTCTGCAAATGGAATATTGATATGTAGCCTTTTGAAAACTTCCAGAAATTTAGCAAATTGCTTGTCCACTTGGTTTTGCTTTAGTCTGTCTGGATATGGAACTCTTGGCTGATACACTGGTATTTCTTTCTGAGGATAGATTGATTTGGCTAGCTCAGTATGGATTCTGATTGATTGAGAATGGGGTCTGAGTTGTTTAGTATGTGCTCTGAGTGAGCGTCTTTGGTTTGTGCTTCTTCAGCTTCAGTACTTCTTTTTTTTAGTTCAGGTCCAGGCAATTCCTTCCCACTTCTCAGCATTATAGCATTCAGATCCTCTCTGGGGTTTGCTTCCGATTTGCTTGGAAGTGCACCTTTTTTCTTTGGCATCACCACATTAGATAATTAGTGCATCTGAGTCTCTAAGTTCTTGATGGAAGATTGTGTCTGTTTCATAAATTGCATAATCATTTCTTTCATTGATTTCTTCTTTTCCTCCTTGTGCAGAGAAGGTTGCCCATACTGATGCTGAAATTGTTGAGGTTGAGTGAATGACTGCTGAGTTTGCTGTACAAATGGCTATTGAATCTGTTGGTACTGGAATGGTGGTACTGAGTGTTTTTGTGCTTTCTTTATTTATGGTGGTCCCCAAGAGAAATTAGGGTGGTTCGTCGATCCTGGATTGTACGTATTAGAGTATGGATTCCCTTATGGCCTCTGCTGATTACCTCCAACGTAGTCACAGTGTTCTTGGTTTGTATTGAACATTTGACCACCCCCTTGGCAATCATTATTTCTATGCTCAGCTCTACAAAAAGAACAAGTCAGTTCTATACTATGTACTCCAACAATGCTACTCCCAATTCCCATTGATTTGATCTACTTTGTCACCTCAGCAACTTGGGTAGCAAGCTGAGTCACAACTCCAGTATTAGCACCACTCCTTCCTTCATATTCTTTATCTCTATCATGCCACTTGTTGCTCTGAGCTACTAGCTTTTCGATTAGCTCATACATAGCATCAACTCCTATGATATATGGTTCTCCATTAGCCATAGCTTTAATTTTAATTTTCATGAGAAGTCCATGATAGAAAATTTAGAATTGCATCACTTCGGAATGCCATGATTTGGAACTTTTCTCAAGGAATCTTTGAATCTTTCCCAAGCCTCTGACAGAGTTTTATGAGTACCTTGTCTAAACTGAGAGACTTCATTGCTCAATTTTATCAGCTTCTGAGGAGGAAAGTATTTAGTTAGAAAATTCAGCTCCATCTCCTCACAAGAATGGATAGAACCCGGTTGTAAATTTTTTAAACAAGTTTTAGCATTGTCTCTCAGTAAGAATGGAAATAGCTTCAATCTAATGACCTCATCAGATATTCCTCGGTTGGTTCTGAATGTATTAAACATATTGATAAAATCTTGAATGTGACAATGTGGATCTTCGTGAGCTAAGCCATTGAATTACATTACTTCTTGAAGAAAATGGATCATTGAGGATTTGATTTCAAAAATATTCTCCCCTTCGTCAGGCAAGATAATTCAGGATGAGTGGACTCTCTTGACTAGCCTTACACAAGGCTCCATCCATGGTCTGGGTTGAGCTCCTTGCATCTCTGCAACTGGTAAAATTTCTACTGCTCTTTCATGTGGGTTATTCAGTGCGGCAGCTTCTGCCAATATAGCTGCTTCATCCAGGTTTTGTTCCCTTTGCCTCCTTATAGCTCGTCTAGATGTACCACATTTTCTTCTACAGTCCATCTGGATTTTTGGATTTATTGGAAATTCAGGAGGTCCCGCTCTTTGTATAAACTGATTCAGCTAGCTGACAAGAGTCTGTACAGGTTTACAAGAAAATCAAATCTCCAAAAAATTAAAGAAAGTGCATTCACTATCCACAACATCAAATCCCCGGTAGCGGCGCCAAAAACTTATTCTTCTCAGCAAGTGCACTAGTCAGACAAGTAATAGAGTGTGTGAGTGAAGAGTATCATTTCCCAAGGGATTGATGGGGCAGTTCTTGAAAACTATGATTTTATATCTAAAGACTTGAGAGGAATTGTTGATTATAAATGAATGGTTTGTATTACTAAAAATAATTGAAATCGTAAAACTTCAGTCTCTCTGAGTAGTTGTCAGTATGTACTGAGTGTCATTCTTCAGTATGGGCTGATAAAAGTACTCGGTAAGGTCTGAGATTGCAAGGCAGTAAAATAAGGATTGGGAAATAGATGTACTGAGAATGAAACTAGACTACTAAGAAAAAGTAAGTTTTGAGACTGAAAATTGTAACAGAAATAACAGTTTCTTAAAAACACATGGGACATAGCTCAGTCTTAGTTATGGTTTCTTTATCTTTCAAGTATTCCATGAATTACTGAATATCAGTATGAGAACTTAATACTCTCAGCATTAATATCTCTATTCTATACTGAAAATACCTCAGAATGCTTAAACCACTCAAATAAGTTTCTCTCAAAATTGCATTCAAGCTATTGACAGAGCTTGATCAGGACTCTGATTCATTGAAACTGCATACTGAGATTCCCCATAAAGATAGATTGCATTTTTATAAAATATAAGTTAGACTGGAACTCGTAGTTGTACCGAGTCATCCCATGTAAAAGGGACTACTCACTGAACATTGAAGGTTCAGCAGTAGTGAAGTTCTTCATTGTCTAGAATAAATATTGAAGTGCAAAACGGTAAAGTGCTGGTATTGAAATTGCAAACAAATAAATAACAGATATTGAAGTTGCAGAAAAGGTAAAGGCAGAAGATTAAATTTCAGAAATTTAAAGATAAAGAAGATTAAATTGTTGAAATGTAAAATGCTTATATTGAAAGTGAAGAGATATTCCCAATTGTAATTACAATGGTGTATATCACTTCCAGAAATTAGCTATTCTCCTATTCTATTTATAGTATACTAAAAATAAAAATCCTAACAACTTTTGCCTAGGTGGCATTGGGGATATTCTATCTCCCAAAAATGCCCTTAAAAAGTGATATAATAACATTTTATTCTATTGCATTTTAGTCTTTTTTCCCAAATGGTATGATCATTCTTTTTGTGCTTGTCCCCTTGATTCCGACATTCCTCAACATCATCAATAGCTTCCAATATCCTTGTCTTGTCATTTTATGCCTTCGTACCACCTCATTGTGCTTTTTTCTCCTTTTATTTGATTAATCATCATATATCTACAATTAACACAAAAATAACACAAAAGGCAACAAAATATAATATATTTTTGCAATTTTAATATTCTTTAACCATTATTCTATATTGTATTTTTGGACTTATCAATAGACACCAAAGTCCTACATGAGATGTGTACTCAAAATTTGAGGGTTCAATCTGCATAGAAGGCTGGGTCTGTGTAAACTATCATAGCCACCAAAGTCCTACTTAAGATACGCACTCAAAATTTAAGGGTTCGGACTACATGGTAGACTGGGTCTATGTAAATTATCATAGAAAACAAAGTCCTATATGAGATGCATTCTCAAATATTCGAGGGTTCAATCTGCATGGCAGGCTGGGTCTGCATAAATTATCATAGAAAATAAAGTCCCACATGACATGCATACTCAAAATTTACGGGTTCAATCTACATGGCAGGTTGGGTCTGTGTAAATTATCACAGACACCAAAGTCCTACATGAAAGGCATTCTCAAAATTCGAGGGTTCGATCTGTTTGGAAAGTTGGGTTTGTATAAATTATCACAGACACAAAAGTCCTACAGATGTGTTCTCAAAATTCACAAGTTAGTACTGCATGGCAAGCTGGGTCTGTGTGAATGATCACAGATAAAAAATTCATACATGTAGTGTGCT
>CAOJCR011185485.1:0-10122 GCA_948330485.1 Euphorbia neoarborescens | reverse complement strand
GAGAGTAAAACAACTAATCAACATATTGATTAACAACTTTCATCCAATCCATACCAAAACAAAACATAAATCAATCACTATGTACAAAACCTTAATCATGCATTCTCAATCCAATTTCGAACATAAATGTAAGGTAAGTTTAGTTACCTCGAGTAGTGAAAATCGAACTTAAAGAAAAGGAATCCGAGAATGAATAGAAAAGAATCTCCCACCGAAATAGATTCCAAGAGATTGAATGGTTAATGATAACCACCCAATACCCGAATAATAACACTCAACAATGAAGAGAATAGGTTTTCAATCTGTAAAGAAAACCGAATGGAGGAGGGGAAGATTGCTGTCCAACGCAGAAGTGAAAAAGGAAAGGTACAATGTGGCCGAAAACATACCAAAAAGTCTCTTAATAGAGAAAATCATTCAACTCTCTCTCTTTTTCTATGTGTTGGCCGAAAATTTCAACAAGGTGGAGGAGGATGTAGGGTTTCAACCTTTAAATATGAGAGAGATAGAATTAGGTTTTTTAAGTGGGTTTAATAAAAAAAATTTAGGGAGAGATTAGGGCTACAATTTTCGAAATTATGGGCTTAAAAGGAGGGGAAAACCAAGCTAAAAATCTGGGTTATTAAAGCGTGGGCTTAGAGAATTAAACTCATATCATTAACAGCCCAAAAAATATAAATACAAATAATATTTATCCAACATATTATTTGATTTTTAAAACATTAACTCATCAGCAAAAGTCATAAACAAAATATGGAGTGTTACAGAGTCTCTACCATTCCTAGGAGGGGTTTCTTTACCATTGATGTAGACATGGAAAAGGTGGAGCTAGCAGATTCATTTTTTGTGTTTTGGATACCTCAGGGTGGTTTCTACAGTTTCTATATGCAGGAAAGTCAAGTCTCGGAAGCAAAGGAGGGTCCCGTAGAAATATATACCACCTTTCTCTCCCTAAATAGGTTCGAATGAGAGTGATTAAGGTACGAGTCTATCAGTGGTTCCTCAATATTTGTCCTTGTAAGAAACTAGAGGGAACATAGCAATACTTTTTTGAGAAACCGATGTAGGCAGGTGGTCTTAGAGTGGTGGGTATGTCTACTGCAATGTAAGGACATAAAAATAAACAATCCATGAAAATGGATATGTAAATAAAAATACTTTGTTTGAAAACATTATTGATTTTTTAAATACCTTTTGAAACAGTCTTTCAATGCCTTTTCAAAATTTTTTTAAAAAAATTTAAAGTTAGAGAACTTTTGTAAAAACATTGAAAAGAAAAGTCCCCAGCAGAGTCGCCACTGTGCATGAGCGACAATTTTAGGAAAAAGAATGTTTCATTTTGAAATTGGATTAGAAATGGAAATGATTCCTAAGCAAGTGAAATAATCCTTTCCGAAATTCCTTTTGCCTTAGAAGCGATTCGAAGGTTTTTGAAGAAAGAATATCTCAAACAAAATACGCACGTGAATGCGGGCTTAGGAGTTTTGATAAAGAAAAGAAATGAAATTTGGTTTAAAAAATGGTTCAAGGAAATCGAATAAATCCTTAAGCACTTAAATATGCACATGAACACTTAGCTTTAGGATTTTGGTTTTAAAAGCAATCCAAATTTTAAAGAAGAAAACATTTAAAAAAAATTCAAACTCGAATATCTAAAAATGATATTTGGAGTTACCACCCAGTTCCAAGCTCTACCGCGAATTAATTCACGCTAAAACTTGGATCCTAAGTTTGGAATCCAAAACCGTAATCCAGAGATCAGGTTCGAACAAGGCATCTACTCGTCCTTTTTCAGAAGGCATTTAAGAAATCGACAATGTTTGAAAGCAATGTATTTTTATTTAAAAAGCACTTAAGATTGATTTATTTTGAATTTAAATGAACGGGCACGTGAAAGAAATGAAATAAAGAGATAAAAATATACACAACATTACAAACCATCACACAAGCTACACTATGGGGTACATTTGTCAAAAGGAAATTAGGGATACATCCATACATGCATTAACAAATGTAATCGAAACATTAATTAAACACGTTGCACAATATCATGCCTAAATTGGATATGTGAAAACAACGGGGAGGAACGATAGCTCGGGGTCATTTATTTAAGGTGCTATTCGATCCAACTGATTAGTTGAGTTAAACGGTTTGGGCCGAAAGGTGGTCTCATGACGGCTCGAAAACATTTTTTGCTATTTTCATATGGGATTGTGGTGATTGTTATTTTGGAAAACTTTTGGCTCGGTTTAGTCCGAAACATGCAATTTTAGTAAGTCGGATATCCAAGAAATAATTCCCTTCATTAAGTGGTGTTAGTTGCCCTAAACCCGGCTACTCGGCATGATTTTCTAGATGCCAATGCATATATCAGGAAATTAAATCTAAGTCTCATGTATAAATATATTTAACGTCTACTTATCGACATACATTGATGTGAGCACGTGATTTTTCTCTGGTCTATGATGAACCGACATTTGCCGACCTGTTTGTATGCATATGTGTTCTTTCATATTATTCTGATAAGAAGCTCCAAAAATAAAGATCCGCATAAAAAATTTTAAAATCCAAGTTTGAAGAATTTTCATAATAGTCGGGCCATGTTAAAACAATAGCTTAGGTCAGGCTAAATTTCAAATTTGAAAGTCAAAATATTTTTTTATTATTGGACTCAAATTAGATTTAAGAATAATTAAATGAAATTTTAGTCAGTCAAAATCAGACCAGAAATGAAATGGAAATGGAAAGGAAGTTAGAATAAAATGAAAAGGCATTAAGAGGATGACATCATCATTTTAGGTAAGCCCAAAAACGACGTCATTTTGCGTTAATAAGGGCTGCAAAAATGCTGCCCCAAGAATCAGCAGTGGATGACGTGAAGATGGGGGCAGAAACATTCCTTCTCTTATTAGGAGTCCAATTTTGCTCAAGAGGATAGGATTTTTGAAAGAGTTTGTAATTGAGGAGGACTCCCCTTTGAGGACTCTGAAACATGATAAAAGGACAAGAAAATCTCGAAGGAGGACCCTCCTTTTAGGACTCTAAAACATGATAAAAGGAAGAGAAAATCACAACAGGAGGGATTTTCTTTTTTGAGCGGCTAGGGTTAGCGAATTTAGAGAGCAGGAAAAAGAAAGGAAAAAAATCGTAGGAGGAACACAACCAGCGAATTTGATCGAAGCGGGCTATTATTCTCAGACTGAGGATATTGACTGAGAATAACAAACTGCGATTTGATGAGAAAGAGCAAAGGCCGATGATTGGAGCTGTGGTTCCAGTTTTTGCGATCAGTGAGAACTCTACAGAAGACAGGTACCTATCTTCTTTTGATTCGAAATTAGAATTGGTTATATTGGCCTCAAGATTTGGATCGAACAAAATTCAATTTGTTTTCGGTTTCACATCTGTTAAAATTTTGAGAAAATTTATGGAAAATTATAGTAATTAACTTAGATCATATTGTTGAGCTTCTCTAAATTGTGGAAAGACACTGCCAATCAGGAATCCTGAGACCTAATTTCGTTCTATGCTCACTATGTTTTGAATTGAATGTACGTTAATGGGTGGCTGTGTATTAAGTGTTAGCTGTCGATAGATTTCTCTCCATTTGTTCTTGAAATTTCATGCTCTTTCCTGTTATTTGTTTCTACCATGATATGTTTCCACATAATTAGTGCTTTGTGATGTGCTCAAGTCTTTCCGTCAGGCTGAAATTTATTTTTGAAACAGATATATGAGCGCGGAATATTTTGTTTTTGTAGAATACAAAGTGTTGTCATGGTGGTATGAATTAGATCAACGTGATTCTCTGAAAAGAACTTAGTTAGATCCTAAATTTCAGTTGCATTGACCGTTCATATTTATTGAAAGTTACTTTTGAGCATGTTGTTAATCACTGTAACTGTTTGGTGCATTGTATGAATTGTGTCCGAAATCGTCCTTTGACAGCCTCAACTAGATCCAATATTACACCATTCTGTATTATTTTGTTCCACATGTTAGCCAATTCACTATCTATCTTTTACTGTTTGCTTACTTTTTGAGGTTTGATTAGTTAATGAATAATGATTGCTTAGGAAGTATTGTGCTATGCTTAAGCCAATTTATGTGAATGTCTTTGATGTTTTGATTTTATAGGTTGTTATGCTGAAGCCATAATGCTTACCCACATGATGTTCAGCTAATCACATGTTTATTAAATCATTATGATTATCATTAGAGTTCTGGATACGCATAGTATAAATTGTTTGGTTTCAGTTGATCATCTTTCACAGTTTCATGATTTTGGCTCCTTTATGCCATTTCACAACATGTTGCTCAATTGATTATACATTGGTTTTCTGTCTGTTAGTCATTGAGTTTTGTAGTTCTTTCAATGTTACCTAACATCTTTGCCATACACTGATTATTTTCACTTCTTTATAATCTATTGCCTTCTTAGATTTACTGTTATCTAATTGATACTATGTTGCTCGATTTGTTTTACCATTTTGATCACATTTGGCTGCTAAAATTGTTTTGTTTATTTCCATGAAGTTCCCTTCATCCAAAGTCAGTTCACATTGATATCCAGTTGGTTTTCAAAATGAGGCCGAACCATGATGACCTTACCTCCTCTAAATATTTATGTTAGATGTATGACTAGATTTATTTTTTTCTTTATTATTTATTTTTACTTATTTATTTATATTTCATTGTTATTCCCCATTCCTAATTTTTACAAATGTGGCCCTTAATATAGCTTGTGTGAAAAGGTTGTAAACTGTGTTTATTTTTCCGTATTTGCTTTCTAATGCATACGCGTTCACATAAAAATAAGAAGAGAAAACTTGGCATTAGGCCGCTTTTGTATGTTTTATTTATTTTATTCACCAATTCAAAATTAAAGGAAAATGATTAATAAGTTCTCATCCGTACCCGAACCTTTCGTCAACGGTGTTGGACTCCTATTCGGATTTGAGTGACACCGTGATTTAATTCCCGGTGGAGCTTGGAATCGGGTGGTGACTCCAGTCATTGTTTTAAGGGATCATGTTCGAGTCTCTTAAATATATTTTTGTATTTTCGAAAATGTTTTTATTAAAAAATTTCCTAAGCAACGCGCTCGCGTATGCCGTTTTAGGTCGTCTTCTCACAGTGGCAACTCTGATGGGGACTGTTTTCTTAAAAAGTTTTTACAAACTTGAATCTAAGAGACATTTGATGAGGTTCTGAAAAACTTTTCCTCTAATTTTAAATAGGTGAATATTTTTAAGGATAAATTTCCACTTTTTGTAAAATAAAAATGTTTTATGTATGTATTCTCTTCTCACCTACTCTATTGCATTGCACTTACATTAGTTACTAAATTTAGGACCACCCTTTATACCTGATGATTCCCGAGAATGCGTCGCTTATGTTCCATAGTCTGGTCATAAGGACGCCTATTGGGGGATCCACTCATACGCTTTGTATAGAACATAACTTTGTGTTATGGGAAATATATAAAAGCTATGGGAGCCTTTGATACTACCTAGACTGAGACTCAAGCCCATGCATATAGTAGCCAAATAGCAACTTCCCTTAGGATTCTGAAATGCCATTTAAAATGAATCTAGTTCTGACCTTTGCCTTTTCCAGCTAAAGGAAAAGCGAGCCCACCTGGGAATGGTTAGAGATTTTATACCGCTTGGAGTTATAAGGTTGGAGATTTTTGATTCACATGCTACTTGCTTTTGATTGTGCGTGTTTATGCTTTCAATTTGATATCTTGCACACGCGTGCGTATTGAGTTTTGGGTCTAATTAGTCGACATCATTGTTCTAGGTATATAAGGTCTTTTAACACATGTTGTAAGCGTTTCTAACCTACATTTGTGTCTCGGTCAAGAGCCTATCTGTATTTTAGAGCCTATCTGCATATCATGATCATCTCCATGCAATAATTTGGCCACGGTCTATAGAAAAGCAACATGCTTCAGTCTATTAGCTAATAAGACATACATTAGCCATGATACCATGTCATAACATGCATCATTCTAAATGCAATATCATGCATTGTGCCATGTCATGCATCACTCTAAATGCAATGTCATGCATCGTGCCATGTCATGCATCACTCTAAATGCTATCTCATATATCGCATTATGTCATGCATCACTCCAAATGTTAAGTCATGCACTATGCTATGTCATGCATCATTTCAAATGCCATATGATGCATCATTCTAAATGCAATGTCATGCATTGTGCCATGTTATACATCACTCTAAATGCTATGTTATATATCATGTTATGTCATGCATCATTCCAAATGTCATGTCATGCAATATGCCATGTCATGCATCATTTCAAATGCCATATGATGCATCATTCGAAATGCAATGTCATGCATTGTGCCATGTCATGCATCACTCTAAATGCTATGTTATATATCATGCTATGCCATGCATCATCCAAATGCTATGTCATTCACTATGCTATGTCATGTACCGTTTCAAATGTTATGTCATGCATTGTGCCATATCATGCACCATCCTAAAAGTTTTGTCATGCATCATCACAAATTCCACATGATACAAAATATCACATGATACTAAATATCACATCATGCGTTATTCTAGATGCCATGTCATCATCATTCCTAAATTCTATATCATCCATGATTTAATATTGTACATCATATGATGTGTGATGGCATCTCATGCATCATGATATAATACCATACTGTATGTCATTTCAAGATTATGTTCCATGCATAGTTACAATTCACAAGAATTACATATCTGTACGTGATACTTAGGAAATATCCCTTGCATTCTTCATGAAAATATACTCATCCAGCATCTGTGTAAAATGCATGCACATGTATTATGTTCACATAAATTGCATAAAAGTATGATCATTATTCACAAGGCACGCTCATGCATCCTTCACCTTTGAACATTATGTACGATCATGCATCATGACATCAAATAAAGGCCTTAAAGAATGCTCATACATGCTTCATATGACATCTAAAAGACACTCATATATGTGCTCATGTTTTGTTCACATCAACAGAAAAGGTTTTGAATTTTTTTTTCTCTTCTTTTTTTGAAGGAACATTCATGGATAGCTTCGAATCAAAACGTCATGATTTCTTTAAAAGTTTTAAGCGCTCTGATTGGACCTTGTTAGAACCTTTTGGGCTAAGAGATGGACGAATTCTCTTGCACCTTTCCATAATACCAGAGTTCATGAGGTCTGCATCAGGATTTTGGGACTCTATCGATAACATATTCAGATTTGTGAATCAAGAGATCTGCCCAACATTCGAAGAGTTCAGTGCTATTTTGGGACTACCCAGTGACCGTAAGACGAGCATAGCAATTCCTGATTAAACTTTTGGGACACCATCAGATATGGCTAAAATGGGAGGATTAACAATTGTTGAGCTGAGGAAATTGTTCGAAAGGCCATGAATAGCGAAATTTAACTTAAGAAATGTTCTTGATTGGGTTACCACAAACACCCACTCTTACCTATCTTGTCCTTATCTTGTAAGCCTCATCCTGATGCATCAACTGATATGCTTACCATACATTATATGCCCCCTTTGACTTGTCTCCATAATATCTCAAATGGCTTGAGGTGCCTCCCCTGTAGGTATCTTGCTAGCCGAAACGTTAATCAATCTAAACAAGGCATCCTGAAGCAATGATATTCATATGGGTATTCATTTTATCCTCCTCCAAATTTTGTTACTCGAAAAGCTAGCGTTAATCCAACCTTCAAGGCAACCCCCAAACAAGTACAAACCCTTCCACTTCAGTGAAAGGGCCCTCACCAATCGAAACAACCTTTTATGGGGCAAAGATGAATGGCTCACTTGGTTCAAGAATCCAGAAGGTTTGAAGATCAATTGGATAACACCATGGTGAAGGATCAAGTACATGAGAATGAGTATGTTGACATACGGTATCCAATTGCTTGGACTCACCAAAGCCACCTTTTACTCGCCGACTCGCCTGATGCGTCAATTTAGACTGCCTCAAATAATTCCCAGGTTCAGATCAAAATGCGAGGAAGGAGAATACCCCACAAGTTATATCGGGATGATCCGAGATCCATGGAAGTGCAAGCTAGAATTCGAACATTTCTGCTATGAAAAGCCTCAAAATTTGAACATAGACAAAATGTATTTAATTTGGGTAAACAATGTGGGTAAAATACCTAACTGAATGACTAGGACTAGCTATACTCTTGAAATAATAGCAGAAACTCTATGAATATTCCTTCCTTTATAAATTGATAAAATTGTCTCTTTCCAAGCATCGGTTTTATTTTCATACTTCAAAGGTAACATCCACATAAAGTGCTACTCATACATTATCCATAACCACGTGTCATAATACCATGCAACACATCAATCCAAATGTCTTGACATGCATAATACCATGCCATATGTCACACCATAATAACATGTTATGAATGATACATTTCATGTATAAATACCACGTCATGCATGATATCATGTCATCATACTACATCATGTATTTTGGCATAATACTATGTCATACATCATTCTAAATTTCATATCATGCATGATGACCTGTCATTCATCATGACACAATGCTTTACCATTCATCATGGCATAATACAATGTCATGCATTATTTCAAATGCCATGATATGTATGATATCATCTCATGCATAATGATGCAATTTCATTCATCATGACATAATACTATGTCATACACTATTCTAAATTCCATATCATGCATGATGACCTGTCATTCATCATGACACGATGCTTTACCATTTATTATGACATAACAACATGCCATGCATCAATTCAAATGACATTCCATGTATGATACCATCTCATGCGTCATGATATAAATTCATTGTCATGTATCATATCATGATGCCACATCATCATAACATCATACCATGTCATTTTACACATCACGATGCCATCACATTATGTCCTACATAGTTATAGGCTCTTGACTACTTACTACTAACAACTGACTACTAACTACTAACGATTAATTGTTAACAACTGACTGCTTAATTCAAGCTAACCCATGCCTTTTCATTGTATTGGTATACATTGATAATCACTTAAAAATGTACAGTTTAGTCAATATATCATGTGTATAACTATGTACCCATATTTTTACGGGGTAACATCTCAGTTATTATGTCAATAAATCTTTGTGATACAATCGTATTGTATTTTCATTATAACCATGCATGCAATCTAGATAGATTGTATCAATCACACTTTCAAATCATGTCTGGTGAGACGATGGTGACATACCCACATATTGAAGTCTGACCCAAACAAAATGCACGGGGCATGTGGGTCATTCACATATGTACCATTACACCGATCTTTTTTTAATGCAACCGTTTGTACGATAATTATATGTACGTTATCGTATACATCATTTCTGTGTTACATTGCACTAACCTTTTTCAATGCAGCCACTTGCATGATACTTGTATGTACATTATCACATACATCATTCGAATGTTATTGCACTAACAATATTTATGCAGCCATGCATTAATTTCTTGTGTCATGTCATATAAGATCCTTTTCATTATCATTATGATTGAGACATTACCATATGGTTGCGTGTATGCATTCACATTTCACTTTATACATATGGTCATTTTTGACTCGTAGCGAAAGGAAAAGGCATAATCAGCCACAATGATGGAGAAGATCAAAGAGGAAGTGAAAGCACAAGTTGAGCCACGGCACCAAGGAATTTTGGAGAGGCAATATGGGGAACATATGTCCAGCAGTTGCAAGATGAGGCATTTCATGCAAGCTTATCTACCTTCTTTGATGGCTTATGCATGTTTAGTTGGGATTTCTCACATAGTTAGAAAACTCAGTTATTGGTCACCCCAGTAGGCTAAGAAAGGGTTAATCTTTTGAATTAATAAGTTCTTGCATTCTAGTCCTTGGAAATTGTTTATTTAAATCTCCTAGAATAACTTGAATCAATCTAAGAAATGAGTGAGTAGAGGACTAAGCTTGGGATTACAAGTTTTGTTGTATGAACTAAAATTTTAAAGAATTTTCACATGATCTCCACATTTACTGTCATCCGAGTTTGCGATAATAATTTGACTCTTGGTAATCAC
>CAOJCR011182104.1:0-10287 GCA_948330485.1 Euphorbia neoarborescens | reverse complement strand
TTATATTGAAACATAAATTCCATTTATCTTTTCCCTAGCATTGTTTGCTTCATCCATTGCCTCAAAGTATTGATGTTCTGGTTTGGAGTTATCATATATTATTTTCTGCAGCTGATATGATATTATTTATTTACTTGATTGCGTCTAACATTGTGTTAATCATCATTTTGGATATATGAAACAATTCATTTGAACATCCACAATCAACTTATTTGAATTTTACCTTGGAAAGGAAGAGAGGAAAATAGATTTTGAAAAATCGTATATTTTTCTCTTTGTCGTTGTGCAAAAAGAGAGGAAAATATGTTTTGGAAAACTTGAAAGAGATTTGATTGAACTTCATGAAGAAAAAAAGGAAAATGAAGATGCTTATTCTATAATAAAATATGAAAATTGATTATTTAAATTTTACCTTTTTTAATTTAAAGTTTGAATAGAATTGAATTTACTTTTTATATGGATTTAATTAAAAATTTTACATTATGAATTTTTTGAATTTATTTTGAATTTTATTAAACGGATAATAGTATCAACACGTGAACCAATACGAATTTTTTATAAGTCGACACGATACAACTCGTTTATTAAATGGGTTGGGTTAGGATTGACGCTTATTATATTACTAGAGTTGGTCGATACGATATGTTTATGATCCATCAATTCTTTTTGACAACCCTAATGTTAATACCAATTTAAAATTACTGTCATACTGTTTTTAATCTAGAAAAAGTATTGTTAGGAAAAATAAATGCTAATTCTAATTTGGGTCCCGTTATTTATACACAATCCGTTGTACACATTTTGTATATAATCTCATCTCCAACATTCATTCTGTTTTGATCCAATGAACCATACGGCATACTCTTCATGGTCCATTGGATCAAAACAAAATGAATGTTGGAGATGAGATTATATACAAAATGTGTACATCAGATTGTGTACAAATAATATTGACCTTCTAATTTTTAAAAAAATATTTTAAAAGTAGCTCTTGAAAAGTGGAACACCCCCAAACTACCTTGAGTGGATCTTCCAAATATACTTGTCAATCTTAACCCATGGTTCGCCATTCATCGAGCTTTGAGGATCCGCGTATGGTCAGCTAAGCATTTTCTTTTCTCAGACCAATAGACCACCGTGATCTCTTGCCAATTTTCATAAAAGAAGATTAACAAAGGAAAGAACGATCCATCCAACTTCACCGGCTACAGTTTTTCTCATATATTCATTTTGTTGAGATTCCAGATCAATGTCACAATTTGTTTAGGTCAATAAATCAGTCGGTGAATTGAGGTTTCATTCTTCCGCACCACTCATAATCTCTCGGTTTTCAAACTCTCGAACATACACTTAGTATTACTTCTGCAACTCCTATAGATGTCAGGCGCAGCCTCGGCGTTCTTTCTTATGGATATCAAAGGCCATGTTTTAATTTGGCGCGATTACCGCGGTGACGTCTCCGCCGTCCAGGCTGAGCGTTTCTTCACCAAGCACATCGAGAAAGAGGTTCTCTTCCCTCTCCTCATATCAGACATTTAATACGACGTGCATCTTATCTTTTTCATGCGCTATTTGATCTGTTGATGTTAAACGATTTGATTAGTGCTAGAAAACTTTGCTTATTGTTAAACTGTGACTTGAATTAGATATATGGATTACCATCTTCACAGTAACGTATTGTGAGCTCTACGTTTGTTGCTTTTTTGCAATTTTAAATGTCGTTGATAGGAGAAATAGGTAATCGAGTTTCCAATTCTAGCTTAATGTGTGTGTTGTGTTGGGGGGGTGGGTTGGTGTGTGTGTGTGTGTGTGTGTATTGAGCCATACATCTTTTCGTTATAGTGCTATTTGATCTTTTGATGTTGAAGTCCGTTCATCACTGATCAGTGCTAGAAAGCTATGCTTCTTTTGGAACTGTTCCTTGAATAAGATATCTGCATATTACTGTATTTGCAGGAGCAAAGTGTGAGCTTTATTTTGTTGTGTTTTTGTGATTTTAAATGTTGTTGATTGGATAAGTAGGAGGCTGAATTTCCAATTCTGGCTATTTGATTTTGTTGGATATGGTTTTAGGGAGATCCACACTTTCAGGATCCAGTGGTCTATGACAATGGAGTTACTTACTTGTATATATTACATAACAATGTCTACCTGATGACTGCATCGAGGCAGAATTGCAATGCTGCCAGCCTTTTACTCTTTCTGCACCGTGTAGTGGATGTAAGCACTTTGTTGTTCCATGGCCCTGCTGTCAACTGATGATTTTAGTTATCTGTTGTTTGTGTTATATTGGAATGTGGTGCATGATTTTGAAGGGCTGTCTATTTTTTTTTCCCGTACAACTGCTCCAGGTGTTTAAGTACTATTTTGAAGAGCTAGAAGAGGAATCTTTGAGAGATAACTTCGTTGTTGTGGTGAGTGAACTACCTACTTTTTGGGGGAAAGAATAGATGACTTAATTAATGGGGATATAATATAAAGATGATTTGTGCATTTGACAGTACGAGTTGCTTGATGAAATTATGGACTTTGGCTTCCCTCAATATACTGAAGCAAAGATTCTCAGTGAGTTTATCAAGACTGATGCTTATAGGATGGAAGTTGCTCAGCGACCACCAATGGCGGTAACAAATGCTGTGTCCTGGCGCAGTGAAGGAATACGATACAAAAAGAATGAAGTGAGTTGACTTCTTGTTCATGTTGGTGATTCCAAATTGAGCTGATTTCAGATGATTTATCTCGAGTTTGATCAGGTTTTCCTGGATGTGGTAGAAAGTGTCAATATACTTGTCAACAGCAATGGTCAAATAATACGGTCTGATGTTGTTGGAGCTCTAAAGATGAGAACGTATTTAAGGTGCATATCTCCTTTCCTGCAAGTTGTTAGTGTAAATAAAAGGTCTTTCAGGGGGTACATTTGAAAAAAAAAGCCTTGTCTGCGGAAGTTTTTTCTTCTGGACTGCAAATGAAATCTGTTATTCTTTTCTATAGTCTATTTCTTTTGGTAAACTGAATTTTTAATTCCTTCGATGTTTTGTCGATCTGTAGTAATTAATAAATCTTAACATATGCTTCTGAAATGGTTGCCTTTTGTGAAACATATAAAAAAGGAAAGTAGCAAAAAAAAAAAAGAAGTAAAAATAAACAATTTGAATAGTAACTTGTAGGCTTTAATTGTACCCATAAAAGTTTTAATGATTGTAGCATAAGTTTTCAAATGAAAGAGATGAGCAAAATTAGTTGAGGGCTGCGATCTTGCTTAGAGTAGATAATGAGGAATGAGAAAACTCAAAAAGGGAATTGAAGAACCTGAGTGTTGAGTTAGGATAGGATATCAAGATTATGTTCTTGTCGTATTTTTTAAGTACCCCTGAAACAGGAGTTAACAACATAGTTCCATTCGTAATATAAGCTAAAATTGCAGTAAGACTTTTCTCTTTTACTTCCCAAAATATATGAATGAATTATACAAATACATGTCCTGTCACTAGAACATAAAAATCTTCAGAAATTTTGTTGACCTGTTATCTGAGATTTGAAGATGGTTAGTGGAGGCCTTGTAGAGACATTTCATGAGTGAAGAACCTTACGGGTGAAATTTAGATCCCCAAAAGAATTGCAAGTGAAATAGAACCAGTGGTATCCATGTCCTTGTTTGCCATTTCATTGAAATATACAGCTTAAAATAGAAGAATATAATTTATACCATTTCCTCTACTTTCAGAAATTTGTCTTTTTCCTGGATAGCAAAGTGCATTTACTATGACATTCATTTCTTAAATCCAATTTAAGGGCCCATTAGATGATATCCTTTACACCATTGCAGCTGCACTTAAAAATAAATTTTTATAGTAGAGTAAAAAAAATGCAGTAAAAAATATAAAAAGTAACTTTGAATTGTTTCATTCACATCTGGATTCCTATCTATTAGTTTGGTAGTGAAGTTCTCACCTTTATGATAAGCAGATGGCAAATGCAGCTTATGTTTCTTTGTTTTCTTTTTGAAAAGAGTCTACTTTATAGTTTAGGCCTTGCCTTTAATATTTTCATTCATAATTACATGTTCTGTAATTAAAATTAACAATGCATCGTTTGTCGTAGTGGAATGCCTGAATGTAAGCTTGGCCTAAACGATAGAGTCCTATTGGAGGCTCAGGGTCGAGCAACAAAAGGAAAAGCTATTGATCTCGATGATATCAAATTTCATCAGTAAGATCTCTAAATGCGTCTCTTTCTCTCACTTTTAGTGACTGATTCACAAAATCATGGACATTACATGCATATTTTCTTTTCATCAGATATGATAGACTGTAGAGTTTTCAATTACACACGTTTTCATGCTGATAGACTTGTGTATATTTTATGAGTATTAATGCCAATCATTTTGATTTGTTATTTGCTGACTTTTACCTTTCCTTTTTAATCTACATGTTTCCCTTCCTTTCCCTTTAGGTGTGTACGTTTGGCTCGATTTGAAAATGATCGAACAATATCCTTCATTCCACCAGATGGATCTTTTGATCTGATGACATATAGGCTTGGCACTCAGGTTCGTACAATGTTTTTATGCAAGTGCGATCTGCCAATTCTTTCTGTTGCAATATGTGCTTTTGATTATTTGTCAGTATGTGTATAGACTTCTAGTGATACATGTGGGTGAGATACAAAATTGCCTTGCAGTATATTACTTGATTGCCCTTGTCCATTGACATCCAATCATTTTTTTTGACTTATCACCTGTTTAAAGTCTGAGCTCTAAAATTTAGGGTTTCAGGTGAAACCTCTCATTTGGGTGGAAGCTCAAGTTGAAAGGCATTCTAGGAGTAGAGTTGAAATGATGGTAAAAGCTCGTAGCCAATTTAAGGAACGCAGGTAAATTTCATTAGTCATATTTAAGTTAAAATGGTGACTGATTTGATTGAAGAAATGGACATTGAATGTATTTGAATAAGATTGTGGGAATTGCATTTTACTTTTAAAACTTCTGTTATTTTTTTTTAATTTGGCTCTTCTGTTCTGGCACAGCACTGCTACAAATGTTGAAATTGAATTACCTGTGCCATCTGATGCCACGAATCCTAATATCCGGTCATCAATGGGTTCAGCTTCATATGCCCCAGAAAATGATGCTTTGCTTTGGAAAATAAGATCTTTTCCTGGTAACAAGGTAAGAATTTATTTGAAGTACTGCTGCAGTTGGAAATTTTCTTCCCTTTTTTTTTTTAAATGCGAAGTGGAACAGGAGTATGTGTTGAGGGCAGAATTTAGTCTTCCTAGTATAACAGCCGAAGAATCAACCCCTGAGAGGAAAGCTCCTATCAGAGTGAGGTTTGAGATACCATATTTTACTGTCTCTGGCATTCAGGTATGCTTCTATATTTATATCTTTTGCTGTAGATTCTGTACATCTTTTTGTCTAACATGGTTCTTTGTATTGAATGGGACTCGATGATTAGAAAATGTTAGCTTTGAATATATACAAATTACAGTTTACAACTGTGTCAGAATAATAAGTTAGAAAGCACTAGACCCAAATTATTGGGCTAAAAACCATAGACTTCCATAACCTTGTATGAAAATCTGGGTGAAAATAGAAAGAAGAAATTAATTCACAGGAAGTCCTATAGCCTTGTTGGAACCTGTGCTTATGATAGAAAGGGTAAAATGAATACTCTTGACTCTTTTCCCTTTCTGGTTCAGGAAAATTTCACATTCCCTGCTGCCTGTCTCATAATATAGGGGGCTTTCTCCACCTCGCTAGTAGCCTAATGCCAAATCGATAACCTCTTATGGAACTGCAAATTTATTTAGATGAATAGGGCCTGGTGTCAGCTTTTCCTATGGAAAAGCTGAACCAACAATAATAGTGAAAGATTAATTGCAAACAAATAGAGAAAACCAATAGCAATTGATAGAAATCTGAGGATCGTTTTTTTACCTGTTAAAATGAACGAAACAGATGGTAGGAAGTACAAACACCTAAAGCAGTACTCTCCAGGGATTTCTTCATCTCTCTTGTTCGCATTAAGATTTGAAATGGAAGAATAATGATTTCGTCTACCTCACCACTGCACAACGTGTATAACTAATCAGCCCTTCTCCCAATATATATAACCAACTGTCAGCTTATTACCCCTGATTACGATATATAATAGATAATAGCTTTCCAGAATAGAAATTATAGACTCATGGGTAGGGATGGGAAGTAGTAGGGTTGCCATCCATCCTCCTATACTAGTTTAGTAAAGGGTGTTGCTATTTTCCACCTCTAATTATTAGGTATCGTCCCTCTAAAATACGACTTTGCCCTTAACTGTAAAACTTTATTTATTTAGAAAAACTTGAATTCTCTAGAAAATTTATGTTTAAAAATTCAAATATTTAGTAAAAAAATGGTGGATTATCCTATAGAAGTCGAAATCAATGACGATGCTGCATTGAGTTCAAGTGAGGCAACAATTACTTCGATAAAAAAAATTTATTTTTTTTTTCAAATTTTTTTGCCGAGGCTCGCCGAGAACGTGCCCCCGTGCTATGCCTTGGTCTACATCGGGATGTTGCCGTTGAGCATCATTGCGTAGGTTGAGGTGTAACGTGCATGCGCCCCAGCCTATGCCATGACGCGTTTCCCGTGCGCCCCGACACAGTAACCTAACCGATTCCGGATGTGTCATAAATATATGTGTAAGCACTGCAGTTTTCGGGTCAGCCAATGTCCAATGTACACAACTATACTGTATTGCAAGATTGTAAAATTGACCTACTACATTCCTACTCTCGAAACTCTCTCTCAAAATATGATCTCGATAGTTGTAGACATGTCTCTTGGTGGAGTGGTCATTCGGAAACTGTTCTTGGAGTGCAGCTAAAATTGCAGAAGGCTTTACTTTTGTGGAACTCATTTTTCTAGTCACATTTTTTTGACCCATCACTAAGTCCACTCATCTACCGGTAATCCTCTGGAGAGACGGCCAACACATGATTATGCATATCCTTTTTTCCATTAAATGCATGTATGGTCCAACTGCTATCACCTACAAACTATTGCAGTTTAATAACAAATTTACACTGACATATCTTTGTTTTTCTCCTCTTACAGACGACAATATCTAAATCCCGTAATTTTACTCTATACCATTCTCACCTTGGAACATCTCAAAAGCTTTCCACGATCGTCATTTTTATGTGACGACACTATTATCTCAATCAAGATTTATTGCTGTTTGTTTTGCCCACGTAATAGCGTCTCTATCTGTTTCAAAATTTTCCTCCCTTACTAAATAATTACCATAGTTGATTCCATCCTCGTCAAAATATTCTAATTTAATCTACAAAAATATTTAACACAGATTAAAATGCAAAAAATTCGCAAAAATATCATATACATGTCAAAATTGCAGCAAAAAGTTCAATCGAACGTGCCCAACTAGACGCTGTGGCAAGGTCTGGCGAGGTTCAATTTTATGCTGAGCCACGTCTTTTTTTATGCCGGGGCGCGTCGGAAACGCGTTCCAATGTAAGATGGGGTGCGCTGGCCTAAGCAATTATGCTCCACGGCAGCGTCCCGGCGTATGCCGAGGCGCAGCACGGGGATGCGTTCTTGGCACACCCAAAAAAAAAAACTCATTTGAAAAAGAATTTAAATTTTTTTTGTCAATATAATTGTTACCTCACTTGAACTTGATGCAACATCATCATTGATTTTAGCTACTGTAGGATAATCGGCCATTTTTATTAAATAGTTGAATTTTTAAACATAAAGTTTTCAAAGAATTCAAATTTTTTTAAGTAAATAAAGTTTAATATTTAAGGGTAAAATCGTTTTTTTAAGGAGCGATGCCTAGTAATTAGGGGCATTAAATAATAAAACCCTGGGTAAAAGCACTGCCGGTATACCCACCCACTGCTTTTTAAAAAACAAATCTCATTTCCGTTCCACCGTAGGTAGCGTAAATATCTAAACTTGTAAATTTAAAATAATAAAAAGAAAAATACTAAAATTAAAATAAATCAATTTCTACTCCATAAATTATGTGACTTGCATAATATCAAATAAGCCAAGTCTAAATAGGTAATACCTTTATCTCCCAATCTAAAGGTGGTGGATTTGATTTCCGTTCCGGAATGGATAGAGAATCAAATCTCATTTCCGCCCGAACCTTTTTTAGTGGGTTCGAATAGCCCATTAAGGTCTGGTACCCTCGAAATGGTCCATCCGCACTCATGTACAATGAGATAGATTGGACAATACAGGTTTAGAGACATTTCTAGAATCCGGCTGGTGTATTATATGACAATTCTTGAGGAAAAATAAAAAATTAATGTTCTTTAATCACTGATGTCAGACTTGTAGGTAGGCCGATGAGAGTTTCCCAGATTGCAGGCTACTGTATTAGCTCGTTTCACTTTTTTGTATTTGTCCCTGAAGGATGTCTTCTGTGAACACACCCAAACATACTGCTTTCCTTTGAATTTTAATTCCTTAGGAGAACACATATTCTTCAAGTATGATAATATGTATTATATTTATAGGTTCGGTACCTGAAGGTAATTGAGAAAAGTGGATACCAAGCTCTACCATGGGTGAGATACATAACTATGGCCGGAGAATACGAGTTAAGGCTACTTTGAAGGTCTATTAACTAACATATTGCCTTCCTCAATCAAGTAAATACACATTGTTAGGAGCCTGTAAGATTAATTACGGCTTTTCTATTAAAGCTTGCTCCAAATTTTTGTATTTGTTCACAATTTTAGTTTCCTCCTTTTCTTGTTTATTTTATTTTATTTGGAATCATCTTTTTCATGTATATCATTTGGTGTCAATTTTTTTAGGAGTTGGCTGGATTTTTTCTTTTATGTATTTATAGTTTAGGTTCTGTTAATGATTCACTATAAATTCAAATATATTAGGCAAAACACATTATTAATAGGTATATGATTTTTTTTCCCAAGATAATACTTCGTACACTAATAGTTATATATATTATCAATCATTTTTTTTTTTTTTTGTTTTTATCCATTGGGTATTATTTATGTTATTTGATTTCAATAAAAAAACGTTGAAAATATTTTGATTGTTAAGTTGTAAAAAGTGAATGAACCGTTTATTTTATTGTTAGATAAAAATAAATTTATATTTTAATATCAAGCTATTATTTGTTGATAAAAAAAATAACAAAATATCAAGCTATTATTTTACCAATTAGCTCATAGTTATACGGTCCAAGCCATTTATTTTGTTTTTGGAGCATGTATTTTGTGATTTTGGACTGATATGTTGGGGAATTCAGATCCTTAAGATGCAATTTTAGATTTAAAGATATTAGCTTTTTAATACTTAACTATTTTGTGATATACTCCTTTTCAATTAAAAAACAATGTCCATTTTCATTTAATAGATATGCTAACATTTAAAGAGATGGGAGGATTGATTGATAATTTTATTAGGTTGACGACCAAATTGATTTTTGAGCAAAACTTCTTAGACTCAAAACTATATATATATATATATATATATTTGTAATTGGAAAATATTTTTCAGCATTGTAATTAAATAGTAGAAAATATTTTTCAGTTTTAGAGTTAAATATAGAAAAATATTTTATTTTCTTACGTAATATTTTTTCTGCAAAATATTTTTCTATAAAAAAAAAAAAAAAAAAAAAATGGAGCCTATGATGAATGAGAAAGGGAAAGATGACAACAAGCGTAGCAGAAACCACAAAGGCGGTTTGAAAGGCAGTAGAGGCGGAGGTGTGGCAGTAGAGGCGGAGGTGTGACAATTTGCTTTTGCATTTGTAGGAGGCTGATTACAAATAGCCGGAACGTAATTGAGGTCCTAACGATGATGGTGAATAGGTTGGAGGGGAGAAGGCGTGAACAGTGATATCTAGTTTATTTACTATGTAAGAAAACATATAGTATAACAGCAGATAAAAGCAATAAGTAATAATTCCTAGCATAGTTATAGATCTTATTATTTATTATATGGTTCGGTTTTCAATTTTGCAGTTTTTTTTATAAAAAAACCCAAAACCAGACTAAAATTTTAATAATTTATTAAATAAAAAATCGAACTAAATTAATTTAATTGGGTTCGATTTTTTCAATCCAATTTGGTTATTTTAGTTTTTTTTGCTTATCCCTATTTTTCATTTTCTAAAAAGAAGCTTATTTAGTCATTTAATAAATAAAAGATGAATATAATATTTCATATGAAAGTTCCTTTTTCCCTCAAACTAAATGTTCATCCTCACATGAATAATATATATATATATATATATA
>CAOJCR011180667.1:0-10228 GCA_948330485.1 Euphorbia neoarborescens | reverse complement strand
ATGATTTTCTAGTCTGTTTTCCCTGCTGACAGGCATCACATAAGTGATCCTTATCAAATTTAATATTGGGTAGTCCTATTACTAGTTGCTTCTTGGATAGCTTGGAGATTTGGTGCATGCTAGCATGACCCTTTCTTCTATGCCACAACCAAGAAGTTTCCTCAGTAGTGACCAGACAGAAATTTTTTGAAATTTGTTTGCTCAGATCAATCATAAATACATTTTCAACACGAGGGGCAAATAAAATGGTTTTCTCAGTATTAGGATTAGTGATTGTACATATGTTGGTTTCAAAAGAGACTCTAAAACCTTTATCACATAATTGAGAGACACTGAGTAAATTATACTTCAAACCTGTGAACAGCAGGACATTCTCAACAGCAGTCAAAATGCAATACAACAACAACACAAATGATTAAAAAAGGAGCGATAAAATAAAAGCTCCATCCTCTCTTAAAGCTGAGGATGTACACACTGCTGCGTCTATAGGGAATAGACGAAAGCTGGTAGGTGGTGATGCATTAGAGAAAGTGATGAGATTGAGAAAACGAAGAAGATGGTGCTGAGCTTCACCCAAAGCTTTTGTGAAACTAAAGCTAAAAACTAAAACTGAGCTATGAACAAAGAAAAACTAATTACAGAGAAAAGAATTGGAAAACTAAAAACCAAGCTATTGTTTGAACCAAAAATTGGGAACCCCTTTTTCAGTTTTAGGCAAGGATATTTATACCCTCAAAAAGGTGAAAGTCTTGTCAAGAAAGTGGTTGACAACTTTCTGCCAAATCCCACAAATATGTCCCATCTATTTCAGATTTGGTGATGATGACCATACCGAGTTGGTGAAAGTTGGTTTTGTGTCAGGTGTGGGCCATTATCTTATTCCTTTCCATTTTAGGCAAAGATCCAAGGATGATCTTTTCCTCGTAATCAGTATATCCCCAGTCAGCTTGATTCCATCCGCCTGGTGTAAATCCCCTAGTTTCCATGTGGCTTTCATCTGGTAAGACTGGATAACCGAATCTTCATTAGTTGACCTCCTGCCGCCCATCAACCATTCTGATTTGGGAGAAATAGGTGCCTAACCGAGTCCTTCCTTCTTTCGAACTGGGTCTTCTTGGCGTCAGGGAAAGGAATACTCATTCGGCCAAAAGAGTTAAAAAGGGCGATAGTCTATTTGGTCCATATCATCCGGTCTTCCCAAGTTGGGTTCCCTTATTTCCATCCGATATTTTGTACTCTTGGCATTCTGCCTCTATCATTCGGGCCTTTAGGTCCTTAGTACCTGCATATTCATACACCAGGGTAATATTCGCCACAAAGGATGCCAAGTAAGGCGTGAGCAACCATAAAACAAATATTTTCTAATTTTATCCTAAGTATGGTACTATTCAGGGAAACAATAGGGAAAAGAATAAAAATTATGCAAATGGAATAGTGAAAGCATGTGAAAATAGGTCTTTATGTATAGAAAAATAGGGTGCTGAATGCAATTTATCAGACCGGGACCTGGCCAGGTTTAGGAGAGCAGGCAAAGGCCAAGATCGAGATCGGGATAGGAGAAGGGACTTCTCCAGAGGGAATCAAGAAAGGATGCAGCTTACCTCACTGAACACTTCACTCAGTGAGGTCTTGCTAACTATCAATAAGAAAGGCCTTAACAAAGAACTAACATATCTCGAGACTGAGAAGGGGCAAACTTTCGGCCAAAATAAGGATGCATACTCCAGGTTTCACAAGGCCAGGGGATATCATACGAAGAGTGCAGATCCCTGGCAGAGGAGATTGAAAAATTGTTCAAGAGAGGCAAACTAACAAAGTTTGTGGATTGAAAAGAAGATAAAGAGGAGGAGGATGCAGAACAGACTGATCGTAAACCAAAAAGAGCTACTGAATAGTGTCCCAACCGGAGGCAGACCCGGGGTTTTATCATGGTAATAGCAGGTGTACCTAGTGCAAAACCCGAGCTAAGAAAGCAAGAACCACACCCGCAAAGCCTAAAGGTACCTCTGACCTCAATATTACTTTTGCCCAGCTTACTAACGTGAATCCAGGACATACAGATGCGCTAGTAATTGAGGTCGTGATACAAGACTACACAGTACAAATGGTCCTTGTAGATACAGGGAGTGCCGTCAATTTGATTAACCGGTATGTTATTGAAAAGCTCAAAATTACTGAGAGGATAGAATTAGTATACGCTCCTGTTGTGGGCCTCGGTGGCATTCCTGTCCCATTAATAGGACATGTCCGGCTACGTATAGAGAGCGGGGATGAGAAGCACATATATAGATTAGAGGAGTTGTTCCTAATTATTGATGTAAAACTGGCTTATAACGTCATCTTGGGAAGGCCATTTTTAGTAGAGTCAGAAGCAGTCATCTCGTGCAGGCACTTGGAGTTACAAATTCCCACCACTAAAGGGATTGCCATTTGTCACGGTAATCAATACCCGGCCCAGAAAACATATTTGGCGTCGTTAAAAAATGATGATAAAGCTGAAAGTGATGATGAGGAAAATCACCCGGATACAACGGAACCAGTTGATGAGGTGGAGACCCTAGCCATTGTTGAAGAGGCTAGAGGAAGGCTTGAGAACTTCAATTTTGGAAGTGTTGAAAGCAGAGAAAAGAACTTTTGAATGGACCATTGAAGACCTAGAAGGGGTACCCACAGAAATAATTACTCACAGTCTAAATGTTGACCCGAAAGCCAAGGTAGTGGTCCAAAAGAAGAGAAGGCATACCCTGGACAGATTAAAGGCCATAAAAAAAGAAGTATCAGAGTTGTTGAAAGCTGGGCACATCCGGCTAGTACATTACTCCAATTGGCTGGCTAACGTGGTGCTCGTCGAGAAACCAAATGGGTCCTACCGGATGTGTGTGGATTTTACGGATCTTAACAATGCTTGTCCCAAAGACTGCTACCCGTTGCCAAGTATTGATCAACTTATGGATGCTACGGCGGGACACCAGATCTACTCAGTACTAGATGCAAAGGCTGGGTATCATCAGATCTCTATGAACCCGGATGATGAGATTAAAAATTCCTTCATTACTCATAAGGGCACCTATTGCAACACCAAAATGCCCTTCGGATTAAAGAATGTAGGGGCCACTTATCTGAGGCAGGTGAACGAGATGTTCAAGAATCAGATTGACAAGATCATTGAGGTTTATGTGGATGACATGTTGGTCAAAAGCAAATCCAAAGTGGATCACCCGATGCACATCCGGGAAGTCTTCAAGATCTTACAGGATTATAAACTCAAGCTTAACCCGGAGAAATATGTCTTCGAAGTTAAAGGAGGAAAGTTCCTGGGATTTATGGTTTCGAACAGGGGAATTGAGGCTAAGCCTACCAAGATCCAGGCTATTATAAACATAAC
Source organism: Euphorbia neoarborescens (assembly GCA_948330485.1). Classification (NCBI taxonomy): domain Eukaryota; kingdom Viridiplantae; phylum Streptophyta; class Magnoliopsida; order Malpighiales; family Euphorbiaceae; genus Euphorbia; species Euphorbia neoarborescens. The sequence goes on along the minus strand of CAOJCR011180667.1, from coordinate 6,843 downwards.
CTCTCTTAGGAACCTGAATGAGCTGCAAAAATTCAATCGGAGGATCAATGCCCTAGGAAGATTCATCTCATTCTCGACAAGAAGGTGTTTGCCTTTTTACAAGGCCATTAAGAAGAAGCTCGAGTTCAAATAGGACGATGATTGCCAGAAGGCATTCGAGAATCTTAAGGAGTCCTTATCTTCTACATCCCTGCTCAATAAGCCAGAAGAAGGGGAGACATTGTTCATATACTTGGCGGCCACTGATGAAGCCATTAGAGCAGTTTTGATCCGAGAAGAAGGAACCCAGCGGTACCCAATATACTACATCAACAAAGTTCTAAAAGATGCTGAACTCAGGTATCATCGGATCGAAAAATTAGCACTAACTTTATTTTTACTGCAGTTAGGCTTCGACCTTACTTTCAGGCCCATAGCATTATGGTATAGACAAACCTACCAATGAAGAAAGTTTTGCAAATACCGGACACTTTCGAGAGGCTAGCCGAGTAGGCGGTAAAGCGAGGGGAATTTAACATTCGGTTCGAGCCACGAACCTCTATAAAGGCTCAAGTGTTAGTAGATTTTATTGTAGAATTTGTCGGATTAGAGCAAGAACCGGCGGTACGATTCAAGAGATGGAAAGTGTATGTAGATGGAGCTTTGCTATTTAAAGGAGCAGGAGTTAGAGCGGTCTTCAAAGGGCTAGGTAAACTGCTATTCTAATATGCTAAAATTAGATTTTCTCGTAACCAATGATGCTGCAGAGTATGAAGCTCTAATAAAAGGCCTGGATCTCATCAAAGAAATCAGCCCAGCCCGGGTGGTGATCCGGAGTGACTCTCAGTTGGTTACAGGGTTGCTGAATAAGAACTTCCAAGTAAGGGATGAATCCATAAACAAATACTTGTCCCGGGCCAAAAGCTTATTAAATGAACTAGAGTCCAAAGGGATGCTATGTCAAATCGAGAATATCTCCAGAGAACAGAATGAAGAAGTAAATAAATTTGTCAATGTAGTTGCCCACCCTACCGATTGGCAAATGCCAACCTATCCATTCGAAAGACAAGGAAGGCATGCCATGAAGTAGGAGAAGTCTTAGTAACAGAGGAAGCTGATAAAGATTGGAGAACTCCAATCTCAAAGTTCCTGGAGAAAGGGGACCCCCCGAAAGATGAGAAAGAAGCACACTGAATTAGTAAAAGAGCATCCAGGTACTCACTGGTCAATGGAGAACTAATGAGAAGGTCCTTCACTCATCCCTGGCTTAAATGTGTTTCTCAGGATGAAGGGCTCTATATTCTGAGGGAGATGCATGAGGGAATCTGTGGAGCACACCAAGGGGCAGCAACCCTGGTGAGGAGAACTCGGCTGGATGGATATTTCTAGGAGAGCATGGAGGAAGATGCTATGGAATATGTCAAGAAGTGCCAGCAGTTCCAGATCAATACAACAGGAAGACATCAACTTGCAGTTAACCAAAAACCAATTTACATAGTGTGGCCTTTTAGTACTTGGGGAATTGATCTGGTCAGACCCATGCCAGAGGCAAGCAGACAAAGAAAGTGGATTATTGTAGCCGTTGATCACTTTACCAAAAGGGTAGAAACCGAGGCTTTAAGCACCATAACTCCCGAGAAGGTGATTACATTTGTAGAGGATCAAATTGTTACTCGATTCAACATCCCCAACAAAATTATTACAGACAATGGCACACAATTCACTTCGAAGAAATTCCAGTAGTTCTGTAAGAATCTGAAAATAGAGCATAGATGTTATTCCATGACTCATCCTCAAAGCAACGGCCATACAGATTATACAAATCGAACCATCGAAGATGGATTATGAAAGAGATTATCAAGGTACAAGGGAGCACGGTCGGATCACCTGAATTATGTTTTATGGGCATACCAGACCACTTCTAGAACAGCCACGGGAGAGACTTCCTTCGTACTCACCTACGGCATGGAAGCTTCATCCCAGCTGAGATAGGGGCCCCTAGTGAAAGGGTGACTCATTATTCACCCGAGGAAAATGAGCTCAACATCTGGAATAATCTGGATTCGCTGGAAGAAAGGCAAGAAAAGGTCTATATCTTGATGGCGGCATATAAAAGTCGGATTGCCAGATACTATGATAGAAGAGTCAAAGGCAGGTAACTCAAAATGGGAGACATAGTCTTAAAAGACTCAGAAGCATTCCAGAGCCGGAAAGGCAAAGGCAAGATGGGAGCTAACTGGGAAGAGCCATATATTATTAAAAGTGTAATTAGCCTGGGAACATATCGGCTACAATAATTGAACGTGAAGGACATCCCCAAATGTGGAATATCTGTAATCTAAGGAAATATTATCCTTCAGAATGACCGGGGTAACAAATTGCTATACTCTTTTTCCCTAGTTAACAATTTTTCCCACTGGGGTTTCCTTAACCAGGCTTTTAATGAGGTAGCAATCCCGGATCATCACTTGTATATTTCTCCGATAGAGGGACAAAAAGGTTGAATAAAAAGCCTAATAACTCATATTTGAGTTATTTTGTATGACGTAAAAGCCAGATCCAGAAGACCGGGACTGGGCCAAAATGGCATGAAAGTACCCGATTACTCATATTTGAGTTACTTCAAACCGGGACTGAGCCAAAATGGCAGGAAAGTACCCCATTACTCATATTTGAGTTACTTCAAACCGGGACTATGCCAAAATAACAGGAAAGTCCCCCATTACTCATATTTGAGTTACTTCAAACCGGGATTGAGCCAGAATGGTAGGAAAGTACCCCGTTACTCATATTTGAGTTACTTCAAATCGGGACTGAACCAAAATGGTAGGACAGTACCCAATTACTCATATTTAAGTTACTTCAAACCGAGGTTGGGCCAAAAATGGCATGAAAGCATCCGATTACTCATATTTGAGTCCTTGAAATGTTCGGACATAAAGGCAAAAGTCTAAAAATAAAAGACAAAGCCTAAAGATCCCGCTTGACTTAAAGACTTGCTTCAGAAAGCAAACTATAAAGTATGCAAGACAAACAAAATGGTTATAATTAAATTCGGGAAGATCTACCACAAAAAGAAATAATAAAGATGGGAGAAGATCCCGAATACACGAAGCGACTATGAAAACAAAATAAAGGATAAACAGCGGAAGGGAAGTCATCCATTAATAATTCCAAAAAATATTCATTACAAAATATTAATCTAAATCTATAGTATTATTCCCGATAGGGAAATCAGCCTCTATAAGGGGAAATGAATTCAAAGGGGTAGCATTTATCGCACTCTCGGGACCCAGATTACTTGGGATTGTCTCGATTGCATGCTCGGTAGAAGGGATATTGGCTTCTTCTTCTTCGTATGGACTCCCAGCCTCATGACGGGCTATAAAATCATCCACCTCTTCCTTGGAGGGGAGCTCCACTTCAATAAGGGCCAGGACAGGTGTACGAGAAAGGTACTCCAGGTGAATTTTCTCACCATAGGTAGCACAAACTCTAGCAAACCTTGCAGAGATGTCCTTCACAGCTTGTTGATGATCCCCTTCCATCTTTGCCAGAAGCCTATCTTTCTCAGGCAAGAGCTTGTTCTTGTCAACTAAAGTTTCTAGATGCAAATTAGCTTCGGTAAGGGCAAATCCCTTTCGCAACGGGCAAAATCGAGCTCTCGAGTGTTAATATCTAGCTCCTTCCTTAAGCGAGGAATCTCTTCATCTGTTGACCCCTTCATTTGAGCCAGTTCTTAGTCTTTTACGGACAAACATTCAGTGAGGCAGGCAATCTCAGTTTGAAGTGAATCCCAGATAGTATCTTTTTCCACTCCCTCTTTATGGATGCTCATTACGTGGGTATGGAGCTCAAACATTATAGAAAAAGCCTACAGATGAAAGAATATCTAAGAAAAGTTGTCAAAATTAGAAGTCAGGAGATATGACATTACCTAAGTAGCTGCCTTGAAAGCTGCCAGAGATTATTCCTCCAGATTAGCAATGCCTAGCTTTGGACGATCCCCGGGAAGGACGATAAAATCTCAGATTTCATCCTGGACCGAGTCACTTGAAAGATGAATGTCCTTTCCATATTTTCTCCCCAATATCTGTCCAAGGAAGCAGAGGATTTCTTCTTTTTAGGAACAGCAGGCTCCTAAAGAAAGATAAAGAGTGTTAAAGATAAAGAGTGTTAAAAACAAAGATAAAAGTAAGCAGTTAAGCTAGACAGGGAATAATTACCTTACCATTTATTTTCCTCTTCCTCAGCGAACTCTCAGGGGAAACAACATCCTCTATGGACAATTGAGGAGCCTCGGGACCTATACCAGGAGAAGAAGGAGGAGAGTTCCCAACAGAGGTTACAAGAGCTGAGGGACTAGGAACCCTTTCAGGACGAAGTGGACCGGGAGGAACCGGTACCACATCGGATAATATGGAAATTCTCACTCGTCTATCCGGGGTGGACCAATTTGCTTTTCTTGGTCAACGCTGTGAAGTCAGTAGCCAACATTGATTCAGGATCCATATTCACGGAGTAAAGAACTGAAAATACATAAAATAAAAGATAAGTTAATAACTACAGTAATTGATATAGAGCCCGACTTTACCAATTTCCACGTTTTAGATCCAGCTTCAGTCACGGGATATATAAGAACCTCCCCGACAATGTAGGCATTAATGGCTTCCTTCAAAGTCTAACGACCTGACGAAACGGTCAGTAATCTTTCAAACCGAATGTCAGGTTCTTTCGCCACCTCCTTACTGTATCTACTTTTGTCTAAGGAGCCCATTCTGTGGTAAAGGGCTCAATACAGGCATCCTCAATCTCCCATATGTAAAAGAAACAAGACTTGAAGCCCTTTTTAGAAGAGGGACGCTCCCAAAACTCCCTCTACAAATTCGAGCTCTTAGTGAAGAAGGGAAAATTTTCTTGGTTACGACATATAGGGTTCACCAGTAGGAAGGCCAAATCCCCATCGAGCTTAAACCCGAGGTTTTGGCATATCCAATACTCTGCCTCTAGATCAGTCCAAGCATTCAGATGCACTTGAGTTAGACAGAGGTTAAAGGCAGATAGAGTGTGCACCAGTCCGTAAGGTAAGGGCTAACAGAGTCCAAAGTCTATGTGATAAAGGTATATAGTAAAATAACTTGAAGGGGGTGATACAGCACTTTTTGTGCGATTGGGTAAAAGGATGTCCACTCGACGTAGCCACAAATATCTCACCCTATAATCTGTAATATGGGTAGGGTGTATACAAGAGGGTATGTCCTCAACCTTGGTTATTTTTTGGGATCCTGAACGACTCGGGCCAACTTTGCCAGGATTATACGTGCTTATGGAAGGTCTGGAGCTAGAGGAAGGTCGGGAGCTCATCCTAGGGTTTATACAGGTCAATAAAGGGAGTGATTCGGAAAGATGATACTGGTGTCCTAAAAGATTCGATTTTCTATGACTATTCTAAAATTCAATACACAATCAGGGCAATGGTTGGGGTTACAACCTAGCAAATAACAGAAAATTACAGATAAACAGCAAAATCACACGATGGTCAAAGAGAAGAAAGAAAAATCACAGGAACGAAGAGTGCACAAATCAAATACATGACATGGCAGGCTAACAAATATGTTTAGCAAAGGAAAGAAAGTAAATACCTAGAGGAGAGAATGAAATTCTAGTCACCGGAGGAATAAAGGAACTACAAGCTGGAAGTTCTTGACGGCGGGGAAAGATTGTAGTAGAAAGTCTTCGAGGAAGAAGTTGTCAAGTAAGAAGAGAATTTGAAAGTGATAAAAGAAAGAGAAGAGATAGAGGCAAGCTATTTATAAAGCAAGGTTTGAATTTAAAAAATGTGCCTCTGAGGGTTTCACTGCGAAACGGCTCGATTGACTGATGTTAACCATTCAACAGTGAGAACAGCATCCGATATGTCAGGTATTAATTACATTCTGAAAGGTGAAAAGACGCACAACATTATGATGGTTCACGTAATTGAACCTTACCCGGATCATAGATTTGGGATACCGGATGGTCATAAATGAATCATACTGGGTCAACCTTAAAAGGCTTCCAAATCACTGGAAGGGGACTACTGATGATAATCAGTGACATTTTTTATCCAGAGATAGTCGTCTTAAATGCTTGACAGCTGAAAAGTCGGATCATAGATCCGGAATATCGAGTGATCACACATGAATCACACCGAATCAGCCTTAAAAGGCCTCCAAATCAGTGAAAGGGGACTACTGATGACAATCAGTATATTTTATAGCCAGCTGGGAGACCGGATCTAGAACTTGGTGGACCAGATAATCTACTCGGGAGTATATCGGAACAGCAACCCGGGAGCTTAATGATGACTCAACAAACACGTTTATGTCCTCCAAAAAGGCTGTTCTCCAATCTGAGACAACAGAGGGGTAAATTAGTCTTTACGGAGAGGACCACAAAGATTGGTAAAGAACATTCCTTAACAGAATTCAGTAATGAGATAAGTCTATATAAATGACTCACATCTCACAAAAAAATACATAGATTCTTCTCCTAAAATTCTGAGTTCATTCTTACATTCTTAAGCCCTAATTCTGACTTAAGCATTAGAGGATTCTTTATCAAAACTATTGGTGTCACTCTTTTTCGTCTGTTTGTAGGTTAGAGTTCAGAATACGGTGACCTTTCATTAAAAAAGAAGATTTATTCTCACATATCATGGCATTATCATAGAACAGAGCAATAGCTGCTAAAAAATAGATTTTTTAAATAAAAAAAAAATTAAAAGGCTGCGCATAAGTTGCTTAAGTTAATCGTTGCCAATTGCAGTACATGTAGGAATCATTAAAAGCACATTTTATAGTTAGCATGCCCTAAACCTTTTCT
>CAOJCR011180230.1:0-11339 GCA_948330485.1 Euphorbia neoarborescens | reverse complement strand
CTTTACAACACTATTTTCTCTCTGATTGTGATTCTGACTTAATCATCGGAGGTATCCCCCTGAGGATCACCACGGTGTGTTCTTGCTCTTATACAGGAATTGACAGACATCGATCCTAGAGAAAACTCAATTGTTCTTGTCATGACCTTTTGTTTTATGCATTATTTCCTTTAGAATAAGCCTTTATAGTCTGTGAAATCCAATATTTTTAGTAACATCTAAATTAAATTCAACTAGTTAAAGTATGAGTTTGGATGTTATACAAAAAGAATACCTAGTCTTAGTTGCATACCTATGAAATACTTGAATATTGCAAGAGAAACTCTATGTATATATACATTTGATTGAATAAGGGAAACTAAAGCCACAATTCATGTATGTTCTTGTCAATAAAGGAAGAGGGTATCAATTGAGAGAAAAGCAAAGTACTTTTATGTCAAAAGGGGAGAGTGGTATGGATCATAAAATGCAACCACTAAAAACCATAAAAACATTTACTTTAAAATTCTTTCAAAAGATATCGAAGAGAGGTAGAAAAAGAGGTAAAAGATAAGAAGTGGTATGGAGCATAAAATGCAACCACTTCTGAGCGTAGAAACCTAAACTACCTAAAAATTCCTTGGGATAAAAAAAAATAAGACATGTGTGCTAAAAATGGTCCCAAAAGTCTATCATTTTTATCTCGTATATGGTTTGTACATAAAATTTTAAGGAAGTAATAGATATATAACTAACAAAATAGGATGTTCCCATTTTATATGCCATGACTTATTAAACCACATTTTGATATCGACTAAAATATTGAATGATTGCACTACATAATAAGTTTTATGTTCACTAGTATATAGTTCAAGGGAATACATGTGTTAACAAAGATTTATGTTTTGAGATGAAATATGACTTTCTTTAGGACAAGAAAATGGTAAGTGTGGGGGATTTGATACGACTTGGAAAGCACGTGTATTTGGCATATAAAACATGTATAAGTATTTTGTGTATTTAACAAGTGTTTTGTGTTAGAATAAGTATTTTGCAAGGTTTTGTAGTTCGAAGATGATGAGAATAACATCTAGGAAGAGTCGGGACAAACAGAATAAGAAACGGATGAAGAACTGACAAAAGTGCAAAAAAAAGAGAATGGATAAAAGGAATTCGTGAGAGCAGTAAGGCTTTCACGATCACGACCTATGGCAATTTCCAAGATTGATTTTCGAAAGAAAGTTGTGACCATGACTCCACTTGTTACGATTGTGACCTATGCATGAATCAAGAACAAAATTTCTAGGAGAATGCCAAGATCGCGACTCCCATTGCCGCGAGCACCTGCTTGATTTCAGGCGGTTAATTCCAACGGTCATGCGTGAAATGAATGTTGTATTCCCTCCTTTTTCCCTCTAAATTGATCCTTATCCATTCTAGACTAATCTTAACATATCCTAACATCTTTCATCCAATGAAAACTTATAATCAGCAACCTAAAACTCTATAAATACCCATCAAATTCAACATTTTACAGTAGACTTTTAATGTGAGAACACACTTTATAGAAAATACAAACACTTAGAGAGAGACTCTTAAAGAGGACGAATTCCATACTAATTTAGAGGGTTCACAAGAGGATAAAGAAGTCTATTAATCCAGAGAAGACATTCTTCTTGTACGGGTAAAGAGTTACGACCTCGTAAGGAGTTGTACTCATCTCCTTAGTTCTTTATGTTTTCTATATTTCTATTTTGGGGAAATTTAATTATACTCTCTTGAATTTGATTGTTTACTTGCACGAAATCCCTTGTAGTGATGACAAACTCCTATCGGGTAATCTCTATAATGATTGACAACCACTATATGGATTGATTATTTAAGTTTTACTGTAAGAACACTTCATTATGTTTATTGTACTCTAAACATATTATTCATGAAATAAGATGGAATTTCTTGATATTACAAGTTAATTCTTTGTTTATTTCATTATTTAAATACTGAATATGCATATTGAGTTAATCAACACCAAGTGTATATGGGATTAGAATGTGTTTTAATGTTGTTTGTAAAGATAACATTGATATTATTCATGAATGTCTAAATGTATGAAGATGACTTATAATATTTTATGTTGTAATAATCAAAAGATGTAGAATATTGTTTTTATAATTATTGCATGAATTGGGTTGAGTTAATCATACTTTAATCCAATGTTTAAATCATTGTAATAATCAAAGAATGATGTTTCTCCATGCATATGAATCACTAGTAGGATTAATTGATTTAAGAGAATAGTTTACAGATATCTTAAATAATTAAATCATCCTTACTAGAAAAAGGATTATGTTAAAGAAAATCTTGTGTATTTATGAATTGGTATAGGATTCACAAAGTCAATCAACTTAATGATTACCCTAAACAAAATGCAGGGATACTATTTTTCCTCGTGGGATCGATACTCGAACTTAAAAATTCATTTTATACTACTTGTGCTACCCATACACTTGCGGTAATATGTGAATTTTTGTTAGATAAGGCCAAATTTCATATGGGTATTTGCATATTTTGACCAACACGTGCCCTAAGGCAGAAAATTCACACCACGTTTTAATTTTTGTTTTGGAGATCTAAGGAAAGTTGCTAAGGTTTCTACATGGGCACTTGGTCACAGGTAAGAAAAAACGCTCCCATAGTTTGATATACTTCTCATTACTCAAAGTTATAGTACGTACGAAGCGTATGAGTGGCTCCTCCAGTAGGCATCTTTAAAATTCATTTTTAGGGAAAGAAAATGAAACAAAATCCTAAGCAACTAAAGTTAGAAAATAATAAAAAATGCACGTATGAAGCGTGCTTAGAAATTTTAGAAAATCGATTTTATGAAAATAGGTTTTTACTAAGAAAATAAATTGTTTTTGAAAACAATTTAAAAAAATTTGAGTCACCACCCGGTTCAGCTCTATTGAGAAATTATGTAAAACTAAATCGGGTGAAGGTCGCCATACTCAAAGATTCGGGTTCAGATAAGGTAAATACTCTCCCTTTTCAAAAGACAACTTTCTGAATTAAAAACATTTTAAGCAAAGTGTTTTTTTAAACTACGATTGATTTTTATTTTATTTTAATTGAATGCACATCCAAAAGTTAAAAAAAATACGAGAAAATAAACATAGTTTACAACCCTTTCACACAAGCTATACTAAGGGTTACAATTCTCAAAAATTAACACTAGGAGGAAAGATAAATACATAAATAAATTAATAATAAAAGAACAGTAAATGAATTCTATCATGTATCAATAAGAAATATATTTGCAAAATTAATAAACAGATAGGACTCAAATCAGGCTCGTAAAATTAACACATAAAAGAAAAGAAAAAGGCAAGGTTTCTCGGGATCATGCAAAATAGGTTGGGCTGGTTATCTAAAAACTCGGGTTTCCTTCGTTGAACTGGTTTAGTAGCTCTAAACTGGCTTTTCGACAGGGTTTTCTTGATATATTCATAGACATGATATAAAAATTAAATCTAAGTCCGAACAATCAAACAACGACACAAATAAAAACAATTCATGAAAGCTGACATCATTTCGATTCAACCCTAATTAAAAAAACCAATTAACATAAAGAAACACGTATTGAAATGAGTAACCAATTGTACAGTTAAATGCAAACATGAATTAATTTTGGATGAAGGGAGATCAAAGAAAATGAAATTAAACTTCTTTGATATAAAAGAAAAAAAACAGATAATAAGAAACATGATAAAAAATAACTAAATAAATAATCATTTAAGTGAAAAAAAGAAATCAATTAAATAAAAAAATAAATTAAATTAAATAAAAATATAAAATCAATTAAATGAAAATATAAAAAAATCAATTAAACGAAAATACAAAAAATGAATCAAATAAAAATATAATCAAATGATGAAATCAGTTAAGTGAAACAAAATGAAATTAATTAAATAAAAATATTTATACAAAAAATAAAATAAATGAATACAAACGATTTAAGATAAAATAAACAAATGTTGACAAGATCCTTAACATATCCATTCCAACACATGTAATCATTCGAAACATAATTAAATGAAGTGATAGTTGGTGTAAGCATCGGGGTTTGGAGGTCCTCGTCTTAAAGAGGGTCCGATCACCTGCAAAAATAAAGGAATAGGCCAAAGAGAGGTTTCTCCGGTGATCTCTCTCTGATGCTTAAGTTAGAGAAAGAAGATGTGCTTTTTGTGAATAAGTATAGCAGTTCAGATGCCATACCTGTTGATGGCTTGGTTGATTACACAGTGCTTTGGTTTGTCCATATGTTCTTATATTATTAGGTAGCTGGAGGCATAGCTTTGCTTGGCTGTGTCAGCTGATGGCCTGACAAGTGGTTATCTTTGTACACCTGCTCAGAAGTTCTTTTCCCAACTTAGGCCTCCTTCCGTCTTGTCGGGCCATACATTGCTTTTACATCTAATGCAATATTAATTGCTGCATTAAATACAGTGTTCCTTCCTCTCTCTCTCTCTCTCTCTCTCTCTCTCTCTCTGTAAGTGGCACGAGATCCCTTCATGTGAACGGGGTCTAACAGGTACGTGGTATGTGTTGTCCTTTTATCAGCGATGGTTGGGTTTTCGAGAGGGGGATGGTGTGTGACAACCAATGTAATGATGGCTATAATTGTGGCCAACTCGGTTATGACACATGTTGAGGTTGCATTTGAAAATTAAAATTACCATTTAATATGTTCCTGATGGGGCCTATATAAGGGCAGCTGATCTCCAATCGGGCACATTTTGCTATTTTTTTTAGAGCATTGCATGTTTTGTATTATCTCACTGGAGTTTTGAACAAAAAGTTTAAGGATCGGTACGGAAAGTGCATGCTCGACAATTTATTAGAGATTTCCAAAGCCAGATTCAACGACTTGTGTTACTGTCTTTCTGAGAAAGGGTTTATAATTTGTTGAAAAAGGTTAGCCAGGAGGAGGTGGGTAAAACTGGCCAGAATGAAACCATCCATGGTGATAGATGTTTCCTCCGATAGCGATTCTGATATGGGTAAGAATGCTAAATGACAAAATATTGGGGTGGAGGGGAATGAAGGTCGAGAAAGGCCTGACGCCATGCCAGTGGGGTCCATTGCCGGTGATCCACCCGCCCAATGATTTGCATAAAAGTTGGGTCATCTGAGGTAGCTGCGAGAAGTTGAATATTTGTTGCCTGATAACAGCAGTCGCGCCAATACGCCACCTACTGGCTACTTTACGGTTTACACCGAGCAATGTTTGATGGGGTTTTTCTATCCTTGGATAGATTCTCTGGTGGAGTTGTTGAAGTTTTATGAGATAACTCTCGCCCAATTGCACCCAAATGTCGTTTGAAAATTATGGCGACTCACCATCTATTCGTTAGTATAGGGAGAGTTTTGACCCCCTCAATATTCCATCACCTGGTGTTACCCTGCCTAGTGAATGACCACTTAACATTCAATAAGAAGACCGTCTTTGTGGAATTCTGGGGGAAAGCATCAAACATCAAATGCTAGAAAGAGAAGTTTTTTTTCTTAAATGGTGAGAAGGGGTGTCGAGGCTTTGTACCTCCTAGTTAGAGAGGGGAAAAAAGGATAAGTGCATTCCCCCATCGCTGGCGGGTGATGACTTGTTTCTATACCAGCGCTATCGGAGGGTATCCTAGGGCAATCGACTAAGCCATAAGTAGTGCAGGCCTTTTTCTCAGGGACTACCATTGTGATGGGAACGGGGTCATCCCTTGTTTACCATAATATGTTAGCAGGTTGTTTTTATAGCGTTTGATTTTTCACATTTTTTATTTTTCAAGTAAGTCCACATTTGACATCTTGAGTGAATCTGTACCGATATTGCAGTCTGAGAGGATGGCAGGAAAGGCGAGGAAGGGTAGTGGGAAAGGTGAGGAACCCATTGGGGGAAGCAAGTTCCCTAAGGTACCTCCCAAATGTGCGTTTGGAGGTGTGAAGATTCAGGAGCGGCGAGAAGAGGAGCGTAGGGACGTCCCGTGCTCAAAGAATAGTAGAGTGGAGATGGTGAGAACACATCTCCCGTCGGCATTTTGTTATTTATAGGTTTCTCATTTCCCTTTCCCCCCTTTACTGTTTATTATTATTGTTTGTCAGGGTAAGGTGGCGGCTGTGGAGGTTCTCCCTCCTATATCTTTGAGATGCCCTGATACCCCCATCCACCCTCGGGTTACCAAGGACGCTAAGGAGGCATCAGAGGGCTCGCTATAGAGGAAGAACACTTGCAAGCAGGCACCAATATCATCTTTTCATAACAGTGATCGGATGGCCAATGCTACTTCTGGGCAGAATGGCGGGAGGACCACTAGTGTTGATGAAGGGGAAGTGCCTTCGAGAATTTTCTGCTATTGGGGAAAGGGTACCAATGATATCATTTTTATTGATAGGTGGGAGGAACACCGAATGGATAAGCCTGAGGTTCAAGAGAAGCTGATGAAGCTTTTCCTCTATAAAGATGAGGCCCGACATCTACGTTCTAAGGATGAGTCTCAGGCTAGGAAGGTTTTCAGCCATGGTGTACAGGTATGAAGGGTAATCAAGTGTGCATATGCGTATATTGATGTCGTAAAAATTGAAATTTGCATTCTATTGCAGGCCCTAAATGACCTATTATGCGTAGCTATACACGGGTTAGAGTACGACCAATGACTCAAGTTGGTGGAGGAGGAGTTGGTTGGAGCAAGGCGAGATTTGGCTAGCGGTTTGACTGGTGAGGCGGAGGGTAGTGATTTTGCGGTTGATAGGGTGGCGGGGGCTATCGAAGATCTTACCTTAACTTGGGCTCCTTCCCCACCTAGGGTGGTTCCTTTGGGCCCGTCATCTAGCGAAGTTACTTCGAGTGAACCCTCTTCTGATGCCTTAGGTGATAGCATTCAGCCGGATGAGATTTCCCCTTAGAAGTGTCCCCTACCGAGTCAGTGCCCACCATTGACGTAGATTAGCTGAAATTTTATTTTTCTGTTTTGCTAGTTTTCACGACCTTATCTCAATAAGGGAGAGCAGGTCAATCGCCTCGTAATAATAAGGGTTTGTGAGGGGTGATTGGCCGACCATCTCATTGGGGTGGCATGAAGGAGAGATACTCGATCGCTTCATAACCTTATATCAGTGAGGGAGAGCATGTTAATCGCCTCCCAATAATAAGGGTTTGTGAGGGTGACTGGTCAGCAGCCTTATAGGGGTGGCGTGAAGGGGATATACTCGACCTCTTCCCGACCATATATCAATGAGGGAGAGCAGGTCAATCACCTCTAAATAATAAGGGTTTGTGAAGAGTGGGGCGGTGTGATAGTTGGATATTTTTCTAAAATAAAACAACAAATTCATTGCATTCTTGCATTTTACATTAGCGGGGTGGGGGTGTACAAACGTAAATTTCATAAATTCCATGTCCTAGGGAGCTCTCTGCCCTCCATCCTTTCTAACTTCATGGTATGGTCCTACAACTTCCTTTACCTTGTAGGGTCCTTCCTAGTTTGATGCCAGTTTGCCTTTCCCTTCAGGTTCTTGGGACGCTTGTGCGTCTCGTAAGATTGGGTCCCTTGCCTTGAGGTCTACCGTTTGGATTCTTTGATCATGGAAGCGGGCTACTTTAGCCTTGTAAGCAGCCATCAGGATGTAAGCTCGGTATCTTTGTTCCTCGAGTGAATCCAAATGATATCTAAGGTTGATGTTGTTCTATTCTTCTGAGTAGAAAATTATCCCGTTACTTGGTGTTCTGACCTCAACTGGTATAACTACCCCCACACTATATACCAACAAAAAGGGGGTTTCTCTAGTTACCATCGTTAGGGTGGTATGGTGAGCCAGAGGATGTTGTTGAGCTTATCTGCCCCGGTTGCTTTGTGTGCCACCATCCTCTTCTTAATGCCTTCTCCAATAGTCTTGTTGGTTACTTTCGTCAGCCCTTTGATCTTAGGGTGGGCTACTGATTTGAAGCTCTGGCGGATGTGAAGGTTATTGTAAAATTCTCAGAATTTAGCTAATGCGAACTGAGTGCCATTATCTGTAATGATCCTGCATGGGATGCCAATTCGTGTTACGATCTGTTCCCAAACAAAATTGATTACCTTCTCGGGAGTGATTGCGCTGACGGCCTTTACTTCTACCCACTTAGAGAAGTGATCAACCATTACGAGGGGAAACATCCTTTAGCGGCTGGCCAATGGCATTGGTCGTAATGTAACGGCCCAATTCTTTTTATCTATGGCATTATTTCATTTCATTACATTATGTTATCATATGATTAAAGTATACATACCATGGTACATTCAATATTATTATTAGTCTTAAAGTTTATGTTCGGTCACCTATGTGCTTATGTATGCAACATGTACATGGCATTGGATTTTATGAGTTTCACATGTGGCAAATAAATAAAAATATGTGACACAAATTTTATAGTTCAAAACTTTGTGAGTGGCTTGTGAATGAAATCAAAGTGTGAACTAAATTTCTATTTTTTTTCCATTTGTTCACCTACATTAAGCATTATATTTCCATAACTAATATTACCATATGTACATGATCCCTTACCATTCTACTTTAACAACTTATGGAAAGGAATACAAATTAAGCTTTATATCCCTTGTGTCATGCCCACACTCTCTCTCCTTCCCATAATTCTACTTTATTTCCTTGAGATAAAAGAATACCTTCCATCCCCACTCCTACTTTTATTTGGCTAATGATCTCTTTCTCTCTCACCCTAGCAATTTCAAACCCTAGACTAGAAAAGTGAGTGATTTGAGAGGTTTATAAACTCTTTGAGTGTGGCTTTTGTGAGTGTTCGGCCACCATTCCTTTGGTATGTGACGCTTGGTATTTCTTGGACTTCTATGCCCTCCTCTATTCGATTTTCCTTATTTTGTTGAGAACCGATTATGTTTCATCAGTAAGGTAATCAAATGTCCCTGTCATATTGTTCTTTTCGGGTATTCCTATCTTAGACAGTTGTTGAACTCTTTTTCTATGGTTGCTAGTGTAATAATCGGCCTTTATAAGGCTATTGACAAACGTTTTCCCCAGAGCATTTTTTTCGTGGGCATTTTATCTCTTATTAATCACTGCTTTCTCTTTGGTACTATTGGATTTTAAGCTATCGAGGTAACTAAACCCGCCATATGTTTATGTTCGAAATTGATTATAAATGAATGATTTGTAAGGTATGAATATGGTTGCAAATTTTCTTGTGAGCATAGGTTTATGTTTTAATTGCTTCTGCCGAAATTTCAATGGAACTACCTTCAGTCTTTATTAGTTTTCTCCCTCTGTGTAACTCCGTTTTGGTTGATTCCAGTTCCTGTGGTTTGTTAAAGCATAGGGCTATAACGTTGCTTTATAAAGTTTTGTCAAAAGGGGTGTTTATCATGCTCGAATTTTTGGTGAAAGTTGATCCAGGTTTTCTGTCCTTGGAAGAATTCCAGACTGCCTATTTTTAGTAAATGGTCGATTTCTCTTTTTGTGTAAGTTGTTTTTGAGTGATTCGAACTCGTGTTAGATGTTAAGACATGTGGCTACAACTTTGTTTTTTTTATGTTTTGCCAAAATATGTGTTTTGCATATTCGAAATTTCTGTAGAAGTTGGACCAGAATGCTGTTTTCTATACTGAATATTTCTGATCTAGTTTTACTTTAAATTTCATATCTTTTTGTACATAAATCCAAATTGAGTGATTTTGGTCCCCTATTGAACTTAACATGTAGTGGAACATTTCTGTCATTTCTATTTAATTTTTGGGTCTGATTAAATATTTTTAAAATGGTTTTGAATTGAGCTTACTGACTGTCTTGAATTCTTTTAAGAACAGAAAATGAGTTTTGACCTTAGTAAATTTTAAAATTCTTAATTTTTTTATATAAATCCAATTTTGGCGATTTGAGTTTCTTAATAAACCTTAGATGCAAAGGGTTATTTTTTATGTGATTTTGGACAAATGTTATTTTTATTGAAAAGTGTTGGGCCGCAATTTGTCCAACAATGTTTATTGCTATTGGCGATTGTTGGGCCGCGATTTGTCTGACAATTGGACAACACTACCCTTTTTTTGACCGTTTTTATTTGACCGTATCACTTGACATTGAGCCGCGATTTGTTCAACTGTCAGTAACCTACTTAGCCGCGATTTTTTTAGTAGGGGTCATGTCGTTCCCATTTGGCATTGAGCTGCGATTTGTTCTTTGTCAATGGGAGAGTTTGGCCATGCTTAGACATTTTATTATATGTGAGCCGCGATTTGTTCACTAAGGGTCAGGAGCCGCGATTTGTTCCCATTGTTTGATTTAGGTGAGCGCGATTTGTTCATCGAGGGTTCGGGAGCCGCGATTTGTTCCCAAGCGTCTGTGCCAATACAGTTGATGTTGTTGGATCGAGAATTTTTGGAAAATGTTGGTTTTGATATACTCAATCTAGTTTATGAATTTTTTTTGTGTCATTTATTTTGTTTGTTTTGGGGTATTTGGTATTTTCCGTTTTAACAAGTCTTGTAATATGAGTTTCTTATTTCGTCATTCATTTTCAAAAATTATATCCACTTTCGTGTATTTATTGGTTTTACTTTACATGTTTTTTTTCTTAACCATGTTTTTACATACTTGTCAGTCATTCCATTTAATTTTGAGTGTATGCATACGGTTTGTTTAGTTACTCGTCACTAAGTGGAGATTATTTTTCAGATGTTGCAGGTAAAGCCTGAGTGATATGTTGGGGTTTGCATGCAAGGACATGAGCGAAGAGTTTGATTTAGGATTTCTTATTTAGAACAGACTTTAATTTTGGTTGAGAAATTAATTGACAATTGTTGGAATGAATTTTCGGAGATTGTTGGTTCTGGTTCATTATTATTATTAAATTCAAATTCAAATTTTCTTTTAGCGTTTCCACATTTAGATTGTCGATGATTCCAACTTTGTGCATTGTTTCTGCCTTTGCACGACTATAAAAGTTGCGGTCGTCACAGCTGGTATCAGAGAGGGTCAGCTCCGAAGCTTACGAGTGTAAGTCACTTGGAACTGAACTAGAAATTAGGACTAGAGACTTAAACACTAGGGTGAGAGCTGGGTAGGTAGAATGGGGTTACTTGCTTGAATTGCTTCTTATATGTGTTGCTTGCTTATATGTTTATTATGCTTGTATCTAAACCAAAATGTTATTTTAGAATACCTCCTAGGAGAGGACCAACTCAAGAGGAGTATGCTCAATACAGACTTCAGGATCTAGAGGATACGGTACTCGCTCTTACTAATCGCCTTGTACATCCTACGAACAATCAGTCCGTCTTTGACCGGTTCGATCGCCATCGACC
>CAOJCR011179175.1:0-10567 GCA_948330485.1 Euphorbia neoarborescens | reverse complement strand
CAAAGGTATTGTAAGGGTATGTGAAGGTGGTCTTGGCTTGGTGATCCAGGTGGATAGGGACTTGATAAAATCCACTCAAACCATCCAAACAACAAAAAAAATTAAATTTAGCAAGTCTTACTAGCACATGGTCAATGAATGGTAAGGGAAAATGGTCCTTCTTAGTGGCCTTATTCAGGCACCTGTAATCTATGCACATTCTCCACCCGGTGACCGTTCTGGTAGGCACCAGGTCATTTGATTCATTCGGCACCACAGTGATGCCTCCTTTCTTAGGTACCACCTAGACAGGACTGACCCACTCACTGTCACTTATACCATAAATGATTCCATTATCAAGAAGCTTAATAACTTCTTTCCTCACAACTTCTTTCAAAGTTGGGTTGAGCCTTCTCTGAGCATCAATAAAGGGTTTACTATCCTCTTCTAGGTGTATTTAGTGCATGCATTAGGAAGGACTAAGGCCTTTCGAGTCTCGGATAGAGTAACCTAGGATATCTCTATGCTTGATTAAAACATCAGAGAGGGCCTTAACTTGAGGTTTAGACAAAGAAGTATTGTAGATAAAGGGTTTGACAACATTTTTATCAAGATAACCATATTTCAAATTGTTGGGTAGTAGTTTCATTTCAGCCTGAGACTCACTCAGTTCGAGAGAAAGTATCGGGTCCTTGTCTCGGTTCAGATGTTCATACCTCCTAAAAATTTTATCTTTGGGCACGTAAGGAGTAACATCCAGCATTTTAGCAGGTTACATAAAGGAAGAATCCTAATGCTCAAGACCATGGCATTCAGGAAGGTAAACATACAAAAGATCCCTATTCAAACAAAAGTCTAACATATCATGCATATAAGAGTCTACGACATTCGAGATGTCCATCCTACTCACATTCTCGAAAGGTATGGTCTTTTGCATGGTCTTATGGACATCAAATTCTATGGTTTTGTTATCTACTTAGAGAGAAATCTTACCTTTCCGCATGTCAATCAGTGGCCAAAAATGGGCGGCCGAATAAAATAGGCACATCTTGATCCAACTCCATGTCCACTACTATAAAATTAGCTGGAAACACAAATTTCCCCACCCGAGTTGGTATGGGTACTTAAGACTCTTGTCAGCCATGGATAAAACAATTTTTGTGGGCTTCAGCTCACCTATGCCAGATGTTTTAAAAATGGAATAAGGCATAAGGCTTACACTTGCACCTAAATCATATAGAGCCCTGTCATAAGTTGTACCTCCAATAGTGCAAGGGACCGTGAATGAACCTGGATCCTTTCGCTTTTGGGGCATATTTTTCATAAAAGCTGGGGCTTCATGTAGAAAGGACACCATGCTCGGTTCTCTAACTTTATCTTTACGATTTATAGTGTCTTTAAGAAATTTCCCCCATAAAGGCATATCATGCAAGACATCGAAGAAAGGAAGAGTTACCATGATATCTTTCATGTATTCAAGGAATTTCCCGAATTGCTTATCCATTCGGTTTCTTATTAATCTTTGCGAAAATGGAACAGTAGAAAGGTCTACCTAGTCATTGTCATCATTCGGTCTCGCTGGCTTGCTTAATTTGGACAGATGAGATTGTTCAGCTTCTTTTGGTACTGGATAAGATGTTGTAGCTGGATTCGGCTCCTCTCTTACTTGTTTCCCTTTAGATGCATCCGGCTTCGACAGATAGAGCATGGGGATTTCAACTTCTCTGCCACTTCTTAAAGATATGGCATTACAAGGTTCCTTGTTGGGTTACTCACCTTAACTCGGGAATTGCCTATACAGTCTGGTGTTGGAAGAACTGGCTTGGTGGGCAATCTGATTTTCAAGCACTTTGTTATGAGCTAGAAGTTTATCTATCTTTCCTTCAATGCCTGCCATTTGTTTCTCAGCACTCTCGTTGACATTTAGCTGCCCTCTCATAAAGGTGTCAAATAAACTCTTTAAATCATCTTTCAGCAGGGGTGCTAGCTGAACTGGCAGTTGATACAGAGGCTGCAGTAGCTGATAAGAATAAGATGGCATTTGGTACTACTGAATGGGCTCTTGATAGGGTGGATACGGCGCTTGATATGTAGCTCTCAGGTGGAATCTGGGAGGATTAGCTGGTCTATTCTTAGGAGCGGGGTTAAGAGCTGAAGATTGGTTGGACCATGAAAATCCCGAATGTTGATATTGAGGGCGCCATGAATTATAAGTTCCCAGACTGGATCTCTGGTTTGGTTGCCCTTGCAAAAAGTTGACATCTTCGTTCATGCTCATTGGGCATTGTTCATCGGTGTGAGGTCCTCCATACATACTGCAAGCACTCGGTCTGTTAGACACTTAGTCAACAGTCTCGAGAGATTGCTTCCCAAGGGCTTTGGTCAATGCTTCGATCTGTGGTCCCAGCATGTGGATAGAATCTATCTCTAAAACTCCTCTTCCTCTTGCACCATCTCTGGAAGATTCATCTCCATAAAAGCTCTGTGATGCTAACTCTTCAACTATACATTCCTCTGGGGCAATTGTCATCCATTTACCACTAGCTCTGGCATTCAACATATTTCTATCTTCATCTGAAATACCCCACATAGAAAATTTACATCAAGTGCTATGTTTCCATGTTGTGGTGAGGGCATTGCCTTTGCAAGTCATTAAATCTTTCCTATGATGTGTAAAGATATTCTCCTCTTTGCTGCCTAAATTTGGTGATAGTTGTTCTCAATCGGGGAGTTTTATAAGGTGGGAAATACTTGTGAAGGAAAGCTTGCTTTAACTGCTCCTATGTAGTGATAGAATTTGGTGGGAGGCTTCTCAACCATGTCTGTGAATCGTCTCTCAATAAGAAGGGAAAAAGCTGTAGCTTGATTGTATCTTCTTATGCTCTAGAAATTGTAAATTCTCACATACATTTTTGAAATTTGCCAAGTGAGAGTAAGGATTCCCACTGGGTCTCCCATGGAAAGTGTTGTGCTGCACCATCAAACCGTACTCAGTTTGATTTCAAAATCTCCTTTTGCTACTGGAGGCATAACAATAGCTCCTAAATTTTCTTTGACTACTGGTAAGGCATAGTCTGCCATGGTTCTCCTTGGAGGTGGATCTATCTGTTCTGGCGGATAGTGCTTTACTCTTGGTTTGATTCCTAGATGATGGTTAGGATTAGGCTGTTCTTGTGGTTCGGTTTGGTCTCTCTGCTCTCTTCTCAATTTTTGAAAAGTTGTTTCAATCTCTGGATCAAAAGGCACTATGTCCTGACTGCTTCGTGACGTGCATGAAAAATTCAAGAGATACGGTAGAGACTGGATAAAGAATAATAAAGTCACTAGATGGCAACAAACTGCAAACAAAGAATGAATGCACACTCAAACTTAAACAAATCTTGACACTGAAAACCAATCAAAAGATCCCCGGTAATGGCGCCAAAATTCTGGTGTGTACTTAAGCCCACTATAGTATAATACTCGGGAATCCCAGCCTGAAAGAACAGGATGAATCGAGGTCGAACCCAAGGGACCGATGGCGTGCAAGATTAGTGCAAGTGTAAGTGCGTAAACGAATGAAGGAGTATACGTGTGTGGGTTGAAGGCAGGAAAGAAAACAAGAGATAAAACGAAGCTTGGGTTCCACTCGGGCAATTGAAAAAATGGATGAAAACAAATTATAAAAGGTATGGGTGATATCCGGTCCTAAAGGATTTAAACAGCATTAATACCGAATGAATACCTGCCAAATGATGGAGGAATATGCGGGAAAGAGACTATCTCTAGGTCAGGTCCCTTGTCTAACCGAATCAGACCCTAGACCTAACTCTCTCCATATCCAAGTGCTCGAGTAGTTACACTTAGTACGGTTTCTCCATAAACCATTCAGGAGACTGATAGAAGCTATCTCTAACCTATCCAATCCCTGAGATTCTACTCTGATGATCTGTTACTAGCCCTCACTCTCGTGGCCACTAGTGAATCAATGCATATATATAGGCGATCAGGCTATATACATACAACCATTATAAGCACAGATAATCCATGTAACACATACCTTTCTAAAAGAAAGACAATATTAAACAGAGTTAGAAACCTTTATTAAAAGATATCGCCCACACAGGGGTTTAGTTACACATGGTTGAAAGAAGTTCCACAAAAAAAACATAAATATTCAACACATAAACCAAAAGATTAAAAAGGAAGCAAGGAAAGAAACAAGCTGAAAAATAAAAGCTTTCCCCTCTTATGATACTGTTGCTGAAGATGTTGCTGCGTCTGTGGGAATTTGACGAAGGATGGTAGATGATGGTAAGCTGAAGAGTGTGATGAGGTTGAGAAGATGAAGAAGATGGTGCTGAGCTTCATCCAAAGCTTGTGGAGACTAAAGCTAAAACTAAACTTCAAGCTAAAACTAAACTATAAAGAAAAAGAGAAAAGTTGCAGAAAAGAAAATAAAAAGTTTGTAAAAATTGAAAAGAATTCAGACGCCCTAAAAATCCCAACTTTGAGGTATTTATACCCTCAAAAAGGTGATTGTCTAATCAAGGTAAGGTGGTAGCTAACTTTTGCTGCTAATTCCCCCCAATCTGTCCCATCCACATCAGCTTTGTGATGATGGCCTTTTCAAGTTGGTAAAAGGGTGTCAACACGGGTCCACATCACAGGTTTCCTTTTTGGGCGTTCGTCCAAATCAAATCTCTTTATCTTCGTACGCCGTATGGTCACAAGCAGCTCCCTGATGCACCCGGCGGCTAATAATTAACTACTGGGCGAGATTTCACTAGTTAACTTCCAACATCCTAGTCATTCTGACTTGGGATAAATTAGGCGCATGCTTAGATTTGGTTTTATATTTTACTAAATCTTCTTGGCACCCGAGACTTTGAACACATCCGGTCAGAAGGGTTGGTGTGATCATACGGTTTTTACTCCTTTCAGCTTATGTCATCTGACAATTTCCTTATCCTGGCGCGACGTCATCCGGTATTTTCCTGCAAGCTCACACGCCCCGGTAAAAATAGCCAAAAGATAGAAAAATTGGGCGCAAACATCCATATTATTAACAAATTTATCTTTTCTTGATCCACGTCCTAATATGTGGTGCTTTCAGTAGGGAAATACATGTAAATACTGTAAGTGGCCTAAGGAAATAGTGAAAGAAAAACATTTATACTCATAAAATGGGATGCTGATTGCATACTATCAGAAATACATACATAAATATTAAAAAAAATTACAGAAAAAAATGAATAAAAAATTAATGAAGAAGAAAAAAATAAAAATTGAAAAAAAAGAAAAAAATTTAATAAAGAAAAAACAAAATAAAAAATTGACGAAGAAGAAAAAAAGAAAAAGAAAAGAAAAAATAATAATAAAGAAAAGAAGAAAAAAATAAATGTGAAAATAAAAAAAAAGAAAAAAAACAAAAATATACAACAGATAAGTACAGATGACAAAAAAAAACTTAAATTAAAAAATAAAGAATCAAATAAAAAAAAACTAAAAAAATAAAGACTCAAAATAAAAAAAAATACTCCAATAAGAGACTAAAAAAATGAAAAAATTAAGACTCAAATAAATTAAATGTTCAAAAAAAGAAAATAAAGACTCAAACAAAAAAAAATACTTAAAATAAATAAAGACTCAAATAATCAAAGAAAATAAAGATACAAACAAAGAAAGACTAAAAAAATTAAAGACTCAAATAAAAATAAAAATAAAAGATAAAAAAAGACTAAAAATAATAAGACTCAAATAAAACATTAAAGACTTAAATAAAAAAATAAACACTAAAAAAACTCAAATATAAAAAAAATAATTACTTGAATAAAAAAATTACAAATTCAAAAAAATATACATATAAAAAAAACAAAAAAAAGTAAGCAAGAAAATCGAAAATTAACTATTCACAAAACAAAAACAAAAATATTCACAAATACAATACCTAAGTCAACCGTATCACCCTAGGTTCGAATGGTGTAGAGAATAAAATTCTCCGGTAACGACACCAAAAGTTTGATGCAGCGTTCGCGGTGCTATGAATTTGGATATTAATTAAATGTGCTGAACGCTCAACTCAGAGGCAAGTGTACCCCGTCGTTGTCATGTAATAATCTGGCTCTAAGTCCAGGTATCGATCCCACAGAAATTTATCCCTACGCAGCCCAACTCTAAGATTTCGGCGTGTTATAGGCGAATGAATAATAGGAAATTTAAATCTAAGTTAAACTACTCCTACTCCTAACTACGATCAATTGTCACCAAACCCTTGCATACGAAATTCAAGGGAAAACAAATAGCTATTTTGCCGATCAATGAATGGTAATGTAGATGGTCTTATGAATTCAATTAACAATCAATTCATCAAAGCAATATAGGAATCCAGATTAATATCAATGCAAATACTCAATAGACACTCCTACCATAAGACGCTCCTAGGGTAAGGTTATCCAGAGGGCCCGTCTAGTTCTATAAAATAGAAAGTAAGTACACTTATGTTTCGCTGGATTGTCAGTCCATCCGGTTTTCCAGTTGTCAGGCTGGATCGCGTAACAGATATGTATCAAATTGATGTTCCAGTTTTTTAGGCTATCGAAATAACATGCACGATAATTAAACGAATTGCAAGTGTAAACCCTAATTCTCAATTATCAAACCAAACCAATAAGGATGGAAATGATATAATAAATACAATTACGTAGCTATCTCTATAGGAACACAACACGAAATGAAATAAAAAGATTGAGAAGAGAAGTTCTTATATCAAAATTGTTTATCGAATCGGTGCATTCCGTCGGGCGAAATAACTCGTAAAGAAGAATCTTTATTGACAAACTCACTTGCAAGCAAACCAATAATTCGCAAAAGAGGGAGATGCAAAGCAAAACAGGCGATCGATTATAAATCCCAAAAAATTTGATACAAGAAATCCAAATACCTAGCTAGGGTTTCTGAATAGTTTGGGAGACAAAAGATCCCATAATTTGTGTTTTCTCGGTCTATATATAGGTTTCTAATCAACTAAAATAATCCCAAAACAATTATGGACAAAAAGGGCAAAGGAAATAGAGAAATTAGGGTGAAAAATTGAAGCAATAATGATGTTTCGTATAGTACTCGATGAGTACGATGGTGTACTCACTGAGTACACCTGTGACATTATGCAAAATCTGGACAACTTCAGTGCCTCAACTTTGTTTCATCATAACTTTCTCGTCCAATCTCTGATTAACGTTATTTTGGACTCGTTGGAAAGCTAGAAGAATTACCTACAAATTGGTGTCTGATGTGTATCTTCAAATTCGGCCTATAACTGCCTCCAAATTGGGTCCAAATATCTTATGTCATTATTCCTTCATAACCGGACTCCAACATCTCGTTTCTCCATTTTCCCATCTCGGTTCTCATCCCATACACTATCAAGCTCAAGAAATGGGTCAAATTATATATATCCTTGGTCTCAACAATCTTGGATCAGAACAAAAGAAGAAATAACAATAAAACACAGCAAAATAACCAAATTATACATAAAACCTAAATACACAAAAATAAGCAAAATGTATGAAATGCAACACAAGAATACCGATAATCCGGTCAAATTATTCACAAACAAGGTTCCATATTGTCTAGAATATAAAGTCGAAATTAACCTTATCAGTGCCTCTACCAAAGGAAGGTTAAACTCGAGTTTCTTAAAGATATCTAAAAATTTAGAGTACTTCTGATCAAGTTTCTCTTGTTTCAACCTTTGTAGATAAGGAAGTTTAGGCATAAAGGGTTTAACTTGTTCATTAGCACACTTATTAATTTCAACAGAAGTAGGAGAGTCAGAAATAGAATCGGGGTTACTTACCTCTCACGATTCTGTACTTTCCTATCTGGAGTTGGAGTTATCCCTATTCTCACCCTCTGGTTGATCTACCTCCTTTTTGTTTCTTAATGTGATGGCTTGAACTGACTTTCATGGTCAGTTTTGAGGATTTTGTTTTGTGTTGTTCGGAAGAGAGGCAGGAGGTCTTACTTGCTTTTCCCTGCTTAACTGAGCCACTTCCACTTAATTACTCAAGTCCCTACAGAAGGCTTCATTGTCCACCAACCGAGTGGAATTATCTATAAGTTTTGCTGAAATGTCCTTCATTAGTGACATAACAGAATAATCTGTCTTTGGTGGTGGAGCTGGTACTTGCAAGGGCTTGTTATATTCTAGCATAGGGGCCTTACTTAACCCCTGATTCTGGTGCTCAACAAGAAAATCAGAAGAAGGTCTCAATACATTTTGGTCATTTCCATAAGACATGTTAGGGTATTGGTACCTTCTCCCATAATTAGAATTGTAAGAATTAGTATGGTAGTTAGAATTATTATACCTGTTTGAATCCCCCACATAACTCACATTCTCACCTTCCTGGGAAAACACTTCACTTCTTTGACACTCCTGACTTGGATGATCGCCTCAGCAAGTCACACACATTACAGGCCTCTGTAACTCGAGTGAATTCATCTTAACCATCATCATATCCATTATTTTGCTCATATCATTTGTGGCCAGATTGTGTAATCCCGCTAAAGCTATATGAACATCTCTATGGTTTGGCGTCTCTTCTATCCACATCGTACTCTTCCTCGCTACTCCTTCAATCAATACTTTATCCCGCACCGCTGACATCTGAAAGATATCTCCTCCTATAGAAGAATCAACCTGTGCAAGGTTAGCAGGAGTTAAACCATGATAAAAATACTAACCTGATCAAACTGAGGTATATTGTGGTGGAGGCAATTCCAGAGTAGTCTTTGAAATCGACTCCAGGCTTCATTCATAGGTTCTGTCCCAAACTATCAAAATGTATTGATATCGTTTTTAACTAGACTGGTTTAGAGAGAGGAAAATAGTAAGTAAGGAATTGCTTCTCCAAGTGGTCCCAAGACAACAGTGAACCAGGCCTAAGTGAGTCAAACCATTCCATAGCTCCTTAATTCAGAGAGAATGGAAAAAACTTCAACTTGATCACGTCTTGAGGTACTCCATTCATTTTGACAGTGTCAGCTACCCTTAAAAATCGATTCAAGTGAGCGTATGGGTTTCCTGAAATGCCTCCACTGAACTGGCCAATGTTTTGCACTAGCTGGATCATACTTATCTTCAGCTCAAAGTTGTTAGCAGTAGTGGCCAGTGTTATCACTCTATCCATATTTCTCGGTCTATGAGGGGCCATTATATATGCCATAGCTCTATTATCTCTTATAAGCCATCTGTTATACAGCCTGTTCGCCTACTCCCTCACTTGTTGTTCAAGACATTGCATCAGTTTAGCCTCCCGTGAATCTCTCGCAGCACGTTTCATCTTAAAATTGCTCCCTTTCTCGCCTTAAAAGTTCCACCTCAACTCTAAATTCTTCAGGTTCCATTTATGAATTCTAAATTCTACATTCTCTCCTTAACCTTCGATAAGTCCGTTCAATTTTAGGGTCAATATCAAATAAATCAGAATTAACTATAGAAGTGCGAAGTTCATACAATCTGGCGCACTCAAACGAAAGAAGGAAGTAAGAAAAATACAAAAACAATGAAATAATCAAAAGAAACAAATTTACACAATACAATACTCAATCCAACTAATCGACCTTTGGTTCGATGTTGTAGGAAATAACTCCCCAGCAATGGTGCCAAAAACTTGATTGTGCTCAAGTATACACTTAAAAGCGTCTCTTTCAGGGGCAGTGTACCCCGTCGATGTCAAGTAATAATCTGGTAAAGTCCAGGTATCAATCTATGGGATTTATACCATAAGCACCGATCTACTCGGTATCCTAGTTGTTCGAGTAGTTAAATAAGTTGGATAATTAACTACACTAAATCTAAACTAAACCTAACTAAGGTGATCCAGATTCCCAAACTTTCCCAAAATGTAATTGAGTGAAACTCCGATTAACAATAAACACAGATTAACATATGACTGCTACGCATAAAAAAGTATTATTCTCGCAAACCTAGGTTTATGAGTCCCTAGCCTATTTCTCCATTTTCTACAGTCATACTAGTTCCAAGGTTCAGAAATTAAGGATCCGTAACTTTGTGGGTTTTTCACTTCCCTACGATTTCTAGGGTGCAAAACCTAGTGAGACTGACTTATATTACCTCAATAGATAAAACCTTTTCAAAATACAAAATTAAATAAGATTACAATACAATGAACATGTACACATTAACTGAAAATATTATTAATCAAAGATGAAGAGAATTCAATGAAACACAAATCCAAATCTCTGTTGCGATTCACAAGTAGTTAACAATATAGAAAGAGAGTTAGAATAGCCCCTACTATACCGCTAATCGGACTTCAGCTGTCAGAAATAAATCAGTGGAGAAAATCTCTGTGAGCGCAGCGACTTTTCGTCAAAACGAAAATAAGTTCGTTTGAAGAGAAAATTGGGTTTTTGAAAAATAGTTTTTAGAAGATAATTTTTCATAAAAGAAAAATCAAGTTTTAAAGAAGAAAAATCTTTCCAAGCGAGTGGAATTTTCCTTTCCTAGTACCTCCCACTAAAAGGTGGACCCAAATAGGGACTTGAGGCTTTCGGAGGAAGGATTTCCAAACAAATGCGT
>CAOJCR011175064.1:0-10253 GCA_948330485.1 Euphorbia neoarborescens | reverse complement strand
GAATGGGGAATCCCCGTCCTGCGCTCATCCCTACTAGTGCGTAGTGGAGGATGTTGATAACCATGGCATATGTTTGGAGATTTCTTAAATCAAACTCGTTGTACTCAGTATCAGCTTTGGGTACAATGTCTCCATTTTTCAATGTTTTCATTGGTTGATGAGGTCCATGCAGTATGACCAGCCATGCTCTCATGTCTGTAGCCTGGATGAAGTTTTTCATCATGTTCTTCCAAAAGGTGTAGTTAGAGCTAAAGAAGAGTGGATGTTTGGTGATAGATAATCCTTCTGGAAGGATTTGTGTAGTCTCATTACCAGGTAGCTGCCTGGTGCTGTTGTTGGACATCTGATCGTTTCTCTGGGATTGTTATATCCTGAGCACAGAGTTAGGCTCTGATACCAAATGTGAAAACCCATAATGGCCGAAATGGTCAAGAGGGGGGTGAATTGACAAAATTAAAAAAATTGATCTGCTGAAGAAGTTGTTAAGGAAATTTTGTATTGAAGGTACTGAGAAAAAGTTTAGATCAATACCGATCTTCAGTAGATGACTGAGATCTTCAGTATGAAGATATATGATCAGCTAGGTATTGAAGAAAAGGAAATTTGAGCAGTATGTAAAGGAAAAAGATAAGAACACATTGATTTATACTGGTTCGGTACTTACCTTCAATACTTACATCCAGTCCCCAAAGTACCTTCCCTTGAGAGTTCAATTCACTATGAATCCTTTAAGGTAGGAAGCAAACCTTTACGGCTTAGGCTAACATGCTACTGAGTACCTTTCTCAATAGACACTAAGCTACTACTGCTTACCCTCAGTAGTACTAATGAATACAAACAAGTGTTTAAGAATTTGAGTATCAATAGAAAGAATCTAAATACAATTGAAGATCAAAAGACTAGAGTATTCTTTCTAAGTTTACAGAGGTTGTGAAAAATTGAAGCTTTTGATCTTTTTCTCTGTAAAACTTCGTCACCTTGCATGAATGAGAACTTCTTCTATTTATACTACTCCAGCAAGACTAGCCATTGAGTGCTGGTCCTGGGATTAGTTGAGTTATAGTCGTTGATGAAGTCCTTTGTCTTCAGCAAAGAGTTTCCAACGATAAGAAGTTACTGTCCGTACTGAGTATAGCGGCTGTCTGCTGAACTTTTCTTAATAGGGTATGGTATAGGTCTGCTGATGTGTCTTTCCTTGTTAGTTTACCATATATGGGAATCAATAGCATATCAAATATGGTATTGATCAGTTTGCGAGACACCACTTTTTACTTTTTGTTGTTTATTTTCGGCAAATCAGTTTTTCAACTTTTATCTATACACCCAGCATATGGATCAAAATATCATGTGAGATAACCATAAAATTTAAAGATAAATTTTCAAGAATATACAAAATTAATTTTATCATCTTAAAAATAATAAATCAAAATAGGGAATTTTAAATTCTTTTTACATTACCTTTATTTATTAATTTTATAATTTTATTTTCTATAATTAATTTCAACATTATAAATTTATATATATATATCTATTAATTATTTTACTTACTTTAGAAAAAATAAAAAAATTATTAATTTATTAATAAATAATTAATAATAAAATATTTCTATACTTAAATTAATAAATATGTACCTATAATTGAAATTTTAAATATTTATTTTATAATACTTATTAATCATAATAAAAAAAAATAAAACATTTATATGATTAAAATATTTAAAATAAAATATTAATAGCTAAATATTATATAATAATCAATATTAATAAATTTTTTAATATTAATAGTTTAATTTTTTTAATATTAATAGTTTAATAGTATAAATTATAATAATTTTTAATTTAATAACATATATAATATTTAAATATATAATAAAAAATAATAATATTAATAATTAAAATATTAAATATTATTAATTAAAATTAAATTTAATAAATTGTAATATATTTTAATAAGTTCTAAAAAAATTTCTAAGTTAAATAATTTTATATACATTAATAATAAATTTAGAAAAGTTTCGATAAATTCGTATAAATTAAATTTAGATAAGTTTAGTTTCTCGAATCCTTAATCTTTTATAAAAAAAAATATATAATTGGTTTTTATAATTAATTTGTTGAACACAATCTAAGGATTGACATTTTTTTTCAATTTTTATTTATATAACATTAAGTATTAACCTGTGTGGTTAATAGTATTTTAATGCATAAAATAATTTAAAAAATTATCTAAAACATCAACTTTTTATAATTATATATTTTACAGATTTAAATAATAAAATAAAATAAATTTAATTGTTTAACAATATTTTCTTAAAATTTTTTGGACAGAACATTCCGAAGAGTTGTAGTATGCCACATCACATTCCGTAAACATAAAGTACAGAGACGAAAATTGACGCTGTGCTGGTACTGGAGATGAAGCAATAGCCATCGGAGCAGCAATAGAAATCAAAATGGAAGCGCCATTGTTTTCTAGAAACAGATACTGGGTTTTGAGACATGGAAAAAGCATTCCTAACGAGAAGGGCATCATCGTTTCTTCTCTGGTTCGCTTCTTCCTTAGTGTGTGTGTGTGTGTGTATATATATATATATATATCCTCTTTTGAAGAAGAAAAATGGGATTTTATGGGTTATTTGAATATGGTAGTAGTAATTGTGTTTTGGATATGATCCCAACAGGAAAATGGTATCCGTTCTGAGTATCAATTAGCTCCTGAAGGCATCAATCAGGCACACCTCGCTGGACAACTTTTCCTCAAGGTACCTTTTCTATTCATACTGATTTTTAAAAAAAATGTACATATTTTATTTTCTGATCTAGTATATTTTGACATTCTAGGGTAATCTTATATGGCTAATTTTTTAGCTAGATTAGTGTAAATTTAGTAGATTGAGCTTGATATACATTGTTAACAGCTCCGACTAATTCACTATTTTGTTATCTTATATGCTATGGCTCTCATGCTTTAGTCCTTCAGTGATTGCTTCATTAATGTAACTGCTGTTATTTACAATTTTAGGGTTCTTCATCCCCTGAATGATTATCTTTTTGTTGACGGTAATGTATTATGTTCCACATAAATTGCCTAGCTTCTGTAGATAAAGGAGTCAAAAGCTTGTTACTAAAATACAATGCCTACTTACTAACAGACTGGCGTATTAGCCTACCCGATTTCTCACCAAAGTAATTGACAAGAAGCAACCCTGGTTTCTGTGTTCCAATTAGAAACATGATAGTTTGACATATCTAGCATTCACATATCATTTTTATAATTGTTATCCCAGTCATTATTTTTCTTTTCATTATATTTACTTATACCCCCTTGCATAATTCATATTGTAGTCCACTTAGGTTTCTGTTCTTTTGTACGGGTAATTATAAAGAGAAGGTCTATGGTAGACCCGGTCTATGGACTGGATCTACCATAGTGCTGACAGCATCTGGGGGTGGGGCCGTGTGGGCTCCACCCCCATATGCTGATGTGTCAGCATCTTGTGTGCCCGGCCGGGCGCACAATAGAAATTCTCAATTATAAAACATGAAGCATTATGGATTAGGTAAGTTTTTGCTTATGAACGCCTATTACTTTTGAAACTTAGAGACTATCTACTGCAGTTGAGAAAAGAGGGACTACATTGTATGTTGTTCCTGAGGAGATGGATTTGTTATTAAAAACTATTGGAAATTTATGAGGATTTAAATAGGAAATTTTTTAGGATGATCCAAGAATGAGCTATGGAATGAACTTTAAGAATGAGCAAGGTAAACTAAGGAAAAACAAAGAAATAATTCTGTGGAATTTAATCTGCATGCCATCCAACAATAATGATGTGCTTAAATATAAGAAATAACTACTTATATGGAACATGTCTTCATGCTTAACAACATTCTTAAAACTAAGTCGCTAACTTAGGAACAATAAATAAAACAGAAAAATAGGAATGTGAGAAAGTGTTGAAACAATAAATCACTTTTTAACCAATGTTATCAAGAGGTGTTGGCCTAGGTGCTCAGGCAATAAGAGGCGAGGCGATGCGGTGCGGTGCCAGAGTGCCTCGCCGGTGTCTGGGCGCAGCGCCTTCAAAGAGGTGCTGCCTACGCAAGCGCCTTAGGCAAAAATAGAGATGCCACAGGCGGTGCCTCAATAAAAAAGGAAGCATGATATTTTTTTTAGAAATATAAAGGGTTGTTTGTAGAAAATAAGAAAGAAATAAAGAAAGAGATATTAGGAGAAAAATTAATAGAAAATAGGAAAGAAATAAAGAAGAGATATTAGGAGAAAAATTAGGAGAATTTGTAGACAATGGGAAAGAAATAAAGGAGAAATATTAAGAGAATTTGTAGATAATACAAAATAAATAAAAAAAAAGAGAATTATTAGGAGAAAAATTAAGAGAATTTGTAGAAACTAGGAAAAAAATAAAGAAAGAGAAATTATGAGAAAAAAATAAGGAGTTAACGGGTAATCTATAAAGAAGAGGCTTTTATTCACAAAAGAATAGAGTTTATTTAACAGAAAGTTCAGTCGTAGTCTGTTAATCTATTGTTTTGTTTTGTTTTTATTTCATAGTTTTTTTTTACATCAATTTTAAAATTGAGTTATTTTAATTTTAAAGCATGATAAATTTAGATTAGGAATTTTTGTGTTATTTCACATATTTATTGTTGTTTTTATTAAATAGCGCTTCACTTCGCTCAAGCGAGTGCCTTAGGTGGCGCTTCGCGCCACAGACGATTTGAGATGTTAGCGCCTCAAGGGCGCCTGGCGCTTTTAATAAACTGGTTTTAACTAAAATTGTGTGTAGCAACTAAGACACAACTTCAACACTCGTTGCTTCAGATGCTGCAAACTCCAAGCTTGTCCTTAAGAAACTCGAATTTGCTTCTTGACAAAACTTTATTAAGGGTGTGTTTGGGGTTGCTTTCTGCAGCCGCAAAATCTACTTTTGGGAAAAGTAGACATATAAATGCTTTTCCAAAAAGCTGTAGTTTTGAGGCTGTGGAAAGTAGTCCTAGAAAAGGTTTAATTATGGTTAGTGTGATTGATATCAAACTATTTGAATCTGTTTTTTCAATGATACTTTTTTAAAAAGCAGACCGAAAACAGTGTGACAGTAATCCAAAACTGGCCCTAAATTTATCTACTAATTGAAGATATATGCTGGAGTACTTCAAACTAACAAAACCAACCTTGTGCACATCTTTAAGAAAAAACAATTTTATGTTGAAATGCTTAGTTTTCCCATAAAAAACAGGATTCTTTGAGATGACAATTGCTTCTCTATGAAGCACGGACATGGGACACGGACACGAATATGGACGGGGACACGACATTTTTCAAGAATATGGGACACGGACACGGCAAGGATACGTCAAATAAAAAAAATTAAAAAATATATACATCATAAATAAATATCATTCATTATAATAAAAATTATCCAAGTCATAAAATTTATAGAGTAACAATTTTAATATTAAAAAAGAAAAACTAATCTAAAGCATTTCCGATTAATTAAATTATGTCCCTTCATCAACAAACATCATTGACTCAAATTCCGGTTCATCAAGGGATAAATTAGCCATCTCAAAAATTATTGTGTCATATATTTGTTCAAATTCATCTCCACCAATATTCCACGTCTTTCTCTCTCTTTTCTCATATTGTTATAGCTTTCGCGAAAGGAGCAAATTAGTATGAATAAACACTAGATCCTCTGCACGCTTAGGAGTAATTCGTTTCCCCAATATGTCCTCGACGTGTCCCCTTTAAAAAATTAAAAAAATGGGGACACGTTTTTGCCGTGTCGGACACTTGTCCCATTTGTCATATATCCCCAGAGTGTCCAACATGCATACGTTGACCTCCGAGAAGTGTTTGTGCTTCATAGTTGCATCTTGACTTTCAACAAACATTTCTGTGCACTTCTCTTGTTTCGTATTTAAATCAAGCAACACTTTTCTAAGCCATAAGGTTTCATTTGCAGTTGCATTGCAGCTGCAGCAATAAATTTAGCTTCAATAATTGATTGTGGAACAATCTCCTGCTTCTTGAAACACCATGAAAATACACCTGAACCAAGATTTAAATAGTACCTAGAAGTGCTTTTCATGTCATCGAATGAATCACCCCAATCACTATTAAAATATCTTGTCATCAAGCAATTCCGATCTCAATTCCAAATCCATTGTTCATTTGACATACCTCAGCACTCTTTTAGCTACTACAAAACGTGTTTGAGTTGCACTAGTATTAAACCTTGACAAAAGACTTACATGTAGAATGTCAGGTTTGATGGTTGTAAGATGCATGATACAACTAGCCATGCTTCTGGAAAGAGTTTCATCTACTCTTTCAGCTGCATAATTCTTTCTTAGCTTCTTCTTCTGACACATTGGAGTTTTTATCTCCTTGCAATCTTTAAATGTAGATTTTTTAAAATCTCCTTTGCATACTTCTTTTGATAGATGAACATTTGGTTATGCTTTTGCTCAACATTTATATCCAGAATATATAATTTCTCTCAAGTTTGTGAGTTGCATACCTATGACTAACAACTCATCTACGTATGAAGAAACAATAACAAAATTGATTTCATCACATTTGATGTAGAAGGTAACTTTATTGAAGCACTTTTTAAAATCTCAATTCTACTATATCAGGTCTCAAGTGCTTGCTTCAAGCCATAAAATGCCTTCTTAAGCAGATACACATCATTTCATGTCTTTTTAAACCAAATCCTTTAGATTGGTCAACATAGATCCCCTCATTGAGAACACTATTCAAGAAGGCAATTTTGATATCAAGTTGATATACTTTTTAGCCTTTTGTGCAGAAATAGCTCGTAACAACCTGATTGTATCAAGCTTAAACATAGGAGCAAATCTGTCGGAAAAATCACACCAAAGATTCAAGCATACCTTTTCACAACAAGCCTATCCTTATACTTATTAATAGAACCATATGCATTAAGCTTGGTTCTGAACACCCATTTCACTTCTATCACTTTTCTATCCTGGGCCTTTCCACAATCTGTCATTCTAGTTCTTCTCAAACATATTCAACTCCCCTTTTATTGTAGTTATCCATTTTGGATCCTTTTCTACTTCCTATAAGTTTGCTGGTTCATAGGTTGCAACATTGCATCTCTCATAAATATTAGAGAGTAGTGTTGTGCCTCTTACAAGAACGTTATATACCAATTCATCTTCTTGTAGTTGGAACTTTGGATCTTTGCTAGGAATTAAATGTAGTTCTGTTATCCAATTTCATTGATCATTTCCATAAATTGCACGTTTTTGCTTACTAGAATTTTTCTAGTATGTGGTTTGAAAATTCTATAAGCTTTATATACAATATTATAATCCATAAAGATTCTAACTTTCGCTTTTCTATCCAACTTATCTCTTTTGTTCTGAGGCGCATAAACAAAGCATAGACATCCAAATATTTTTGGATTTTTTATGGAGGTTTTAAAACTATATCATTCTTCAAATAGTCTTCCCTTCTATGGCTTTGGTTGGAAGCCTATTTAGTAGATAGATTGAATTGTGTATAGCCTCTTCCCAATACGCCTTAGGTAAATTTTTCTCACAGAGCATACATATGGCCATCTACATTATGGTGCAATTTTTTTCACTTAATTTTGTTGTGGAGTATATTGAGCTATAAGTTGATGCAATGTTATTAAAAGGCGTCTAAGCTCTTAGGCAAGGCGGTGCCAGAGTGCCTAGCTGGCTTCTAGGCTCTGCAGTTGCTTAGGTGAGCACCTCATGCAAAAATAGAGGTGTCTGAGGTACCAAATCAGCGCCTTAATGAAAAATAGGGAAAAAATATTTTTTAAGAGGATTATTTGTACATGATAGAGAAGAATTAAAGAATAGGAGACATTGGGAGATAAATCAGGAAAGAAATAAAGAGGCTATGAGATAATTTAGGAGAGACAGTACAAACATAGGAAAAAATAAAGAAGAGAGAAACTGAGAGATAAATTATGAGTTAATATTTAGAAAGTATGAGAAAATTAAGAGAGATAATAAAAATATCATACAATCCATTGTCGTTTAATAGCCTTCAACCCTTTTATGGCTTGTTATTTTTTGGTAAAGAGCATCTCGCTTCGCTCGGGTGACGCCTCGGGCGATTTGGGATGGTAGCGCCTCAAAGGTGCTAGCACTTTTAATAACACTGAGTTGGTGTCCAATGCCTACTTCTTCAGAAACCTGATTGAATTGAGCAGGAGTGTACTCCTTGCCATTATCAGACCTCAAGACTTGAATTTCATAGCCACTTTGATTTTCAATCCATTGTTTAAACTTCAAAAACACACCAACAACCTCTAACTTGAACTTGAGGAAGTAAATCTATCACATTTTAGAAAAAACATCAATGAAGATGGTAAAGTACTTGCTCCCATCAGGTGGTGGAGTTCTCTGATGTCTAGCAATGTCTGTAAGAATCAGCTGCAGCTTTTCAGTAGCACTTCAAGTTGCTTTATTGTAAGGGAAGTCTTGTTTGTTTGCTAAGTTTACAAACTTTGCAATATGGAAATTCAGTTTGAAGATGAGGAAGGCTTTGAACTAGTTCATTCTTCTATAATTTCATCACAGCAACATGATTTTAGTGACCAAGCACTCTTATGCCAAACTTCTGCATGTGTTTTTATTGCAGATAATGCAACTTGCTCCTCTAATGGATCTAGTGTAAAGCTCTTTCCCTTTTATATTAACTTTGAATACATCATTGTTGTCTACATCCTTGATTAGACAACAATTTGTTTCGAAGATAACTTTGAAACCTTTCTCAAGCAAATGAACACATTTTTAATAAGTTTTGTACCTGAACTGATTTTAATTGCCATTGTGCTTTTTATCTTGACTGCTTCTGCAATGTAATCTTCATTTCTTATCCACGCTTCGGAGATTACTAGTATGCTTAGCTCCTTGAATAGATCATGATTAAAGATCATATGATTGGTGTAGAAAAACATGTTGCCACCAAGAGTTGCTCCTACTATTCCTCATCAGCTACTTGGACAACATTTTTGGTTGAGTGTTGCTTTTGGATATCTTCTAATGATGCCCCATTTTGTAGCATTTTTCACGTTGCTCATCTGGCTTTCACCGACCTATAGAAGGGGAATGCCCTTTCCATTAGCAATGTTTGCAAGGATGAAAATTAGTTTTTGTACCCTTATATGTACTAGGAGGACTAGAACCTAACTTTTCCTTGTTCTTTTATTTCATTCTTTTCCTCCATGTTTTGACTGGGCATTTACGAATAATGTACCTTGAACAGAATCTTCAAACCTTTTAAGTCTTCTCTATTCTTGTGCTTGTAAAGCATTCTACAATTCTACCAAACTAATTTGTGATAGATTTTTACTGTTTTCCAGTAAAGAAATAGTTGTTACAAACTTTTCATGAATGGTCACAAGAATTTTTATACTAATCTAGAATTCGAAAATTCAGAGCCAAGAAATCTTACTTTTGTTGATAATACCAAATAATCGGTCAGGACACTCTTTGATAGTCTTTGAATCCTTCATCTTCTATAGCTCAAATTCTTGGATATGATTTAACACATGCATTCCCTTGATCCTTGCATCTCCTTCGTATTCTTTTCTAAGAAAATTTCAAACCTCAAAAGTCGATTTCATTGTCATAATTCTAACAAAAATCTCAGATGAGACTGTAGCAAATAAGTTAGCTCTTGCCTTTGACATCTTCCTAATTTAAGCTATAGTTGGATTCTACTGCAATGGAAGGACTTCATAGTTCCCCTTAACAGCATCCCAAAGATTGTTTGCCTTTAGATGAGTCTCCATCCTAGTTGCCCAGATATGATAACCTTCACCATCTAATAAAGGTAGTGCAAGTGCAGTGAAAGGAGTTATAGAATCCATTGAGAAAAAATACAGAAAAAATGTGTTTCTGTTTTACACGTCCCTCAGCAAAAAGAACTTTGATGCCAATTCTGTTGGAAATTTTGAAGGAGTTAACAATCCATCCTAGCTGCCCAGATATGAAAACCATCGCCATTGATTACTGGTAGTGCGAGTGCAGTGAAAGGAATTACAAAATCCATTGAGAAAAATTACAAAAAAATGTGATTCTCTTTTACACATGTCCCTTGGGAAAAAAGAACTCTGGTGCCAATTCTATTGGAAATTTTCAAAGAGTTAATAAAGGAATTTCTAAGGATAAGCAAAGATGAGCCCTACGGATGAGCAAGATAAGGTAA
This sequence comes from Euphorbia neoarborescens, assembly GCA_948330485.1. Lineage (NCBI taxonomy): Eukaryota > Viridiplantae > Streptophyta > Magnoliopsida > Malpighiales > Euphorbiaceae > Euphorbia > Euphorbia neoarborescens. The sequence continues at coordinate 10 of CAOJCR011175064.1, read as the reverse complement.
GGAAAACCTA
>CAOJCR011173244.1:0-91781 GCA_948330485.1 Euphorbia neoarborescens | reverse complement strand
AAATACTGTATAATTGTTCGATTTTCTGCAATTTTTTCCATTCCTCTGTGTAAATAACCTAATATTGGTTCACAATCAATAACATCCTCACCGTCTAGAGTAATGATGAGTCGAAGAACACCGTGCATCGATGGGTGGTGTGGCGGGGGTTTCATTTTCATTTTATTAAACATCATTTGTTTTGATCCTGAAACCATGGGGAGGATCCCGCAGGAGGTCAACCTGCTGATCCTGCATGTGCAAGCTGGAACCTACTACCGAATCGACGATAAAAAGAAGAACAAGAACGAAACTGGAAATCTCCAAACCAAAGAGGCGAAAAAGAGCACGTAACCCGTGGAGGATAAAAGAACTTTTTACTTTAAGAAGAATTAGGTCGGGACTCAAACCAGTAAAATAAAAAAAGAGATAGGCAGAGAACATAACCGGTGAGAAGATAATGACAGAAATGATTAAGCGACGCAATGAAGACCGAAAAAGAAAAAAAAAAAAAGAAAACCATGATCATCACATAAGAATGACCATCACATGGTCGGAATCGAACCGACATATCTAGGGCCAACCTCCGCTCCGAAAAAAATCAATCTACACCTTAGCTTAGAGCCCCAATTCAATTCGACGTGTTAAGCATCTCGCAGCATTCTAGCTTTCTTCCAATCTCAGAAAAGGATTGTCGGCAACGGTGACCGGCTTCGCGGGACCGCCATCTGGCCACTCTTGGCTAAGCACTACTGGGCCTGTCGCTTTCTAAATCGACTAGCTTACTAAATGAAGAGAGAAGAGAACTAGCTATCTTCTCTTATGAGATTTGTACCGAGCCGAGCTCGAAGGTTCGAGCCGAAAAGAGCTCTTCATCATGTTGTACAATTTCGAAAGAAAAGCTGAAAGTGATTGACCTCTCACTCACGGCACACATGCTATATGTGTGATGCCAACACAAAAGAGCTTTTTTCTCCTCTCTTCGATAAGCTGTCCAACTACGATGTGTTAAGCATATAGCTAGCCTATCTTTTTAGGCGTGTCCCTTTACTATCATGAGAGAGAATTGCATCTGGCATCGGAAGGAGATATGATATCTTACCTAGCTGGGAAAGGATAGATCTTTTATTGCCTAGCTTGTTGGAGTGCCATTGCCAAGATCTAGTGAAATTCCTTTTCTCCCGGAGCCAGTCCCACTAGTCTTAATAGGAACATCTTTCTTGCTTAGAATATTTCTTCTTTTATCCCCTGTAGTGTAAAAGTGTTTATTTGGCATAAAGAGCCCTCAATAACTGGCTTGTCCTGTAAAGCGGATTTAGTATCTAGATTCCCAGATACGGATGATGAGGATTTGCGGAACACATGTGAGTGAGGCTAACATTAATAAAGTATATGTGTTAATCAAATACACTGGAGTGGATTTAGCTTGGGTTCCAAACCCGGCGTTGCTGATTTTTTTAATACAAGAAAATGTATAGTTGGATAGCTGGAAGCCCACCCATACTCATCCCCGAAAACAAGATCAGAGTCAACCTCAGAGTCGGAAGGTGGGCCAAATGGCAACCGAACAAAACGACCGAGACCACTGGCCGATATGCCTAGGATAGCGGGCAAGTAAGTACAGAAACAGGTCTTGAGTCAAAGGGAAGGCTGCAAGTAAGGTCAAATCCCCTAACCTAAGGGGCCCTGAGAGATACAACGTTACGGGAAACTAAGCGGTTGATGTTGATGGAAGCTCTAAAGGTTAGAAAACCCATTACCACATGCAGAAGAAGCGGGTGATGCAAGCTACACAGCATAAGTGTATCGCAGACTGACTGATGAGGATTTAGTATATAAATTCCCAGTTGAAGCTAAAGCTGCAGAGTTACAAACCATATGGTAAATGCACTGGTCAAATGCCACCAAGGGGTCAGACTTGGTGAGGAAGACTGGGAGCCTATCCGACATACTCCTCACAACAAAAGAGAAAGATCGACGGCAGAAGCGGATAGAAGGCCTTCAAGTAGTTGATCCTAAGCTTAAGCTCCGACCCAGGCAACAACAAGCGGAACATGTACCGGAAAAGTATACGCTTACAGCCAGGAAGGTGCCGAGCGCTGACAACGAGTACTTTGGGCAGCTTCACTCTTTGCAGTTGTACTGGTCAACTGCAATGGACGGATCTCCTAAATCAACCACTTACGGGGAACTTCGTTTTATAAAAGCGGAATCAGAAGCTGACCACAGGAGTCGATATTCTGAAGCTGGCAAGCAGGATCCAATCTCAGAAATGGGTCACTTTTCGGGGAGAACTCTAAAGAAAGGAAGTCCTTTTGGCTGTTGTTATTCCAGGTTGGATAAATCACTTTATAAATCTCATAAAAGACAGGGGTAGAGGACGGCCTCCAGACATGGAATTGGACATCTTTCCTTGGCTAGTCATTCCCACCTTCGTAGGAAAGATCTTCCAGTAAGGAGAGTTTTTTTTGAATGGCGATCTAATGACTATTCTCTTCTAATTTAGATTGAATTGCTATGCCCCTGGATCTTAAGATCTGAAAATTCCGTATAATGATGTATGAAATCAATCGATGCTGTGTGGGTCATTCACTCTAGTTACGTCCTCGGAACCTCGCCTTTTGGCGCTTGGACGTCGTTTGAACTTTCCCGAAGGCTAGAATAGCTAATAGGCTAGCTTTCGCCTTCAACACGAATGACGTGATAATCCGGAGTTTTAACTGTGAACAGTTCTTTCTTTTTTTCGTTAGATAAGAGAAGAGTGAAGGAAAAAAGATATCTTGGTTTTCTGCCCCAAAAGTACTAGTCCACTCTTTCGGCAAGGTATAGTAAACAACAGAATGAATGGTAAAGTCATAGTGTACGTGGGGAAGCAAATCTCCTTTTTTGACATGCAACAGGATTAAGAATCCCAGGGTGGGAGTAGATTGTTATAACTCGGTCGGTGTTGTAAAACATAGTCCGACTTGCATGTTCGCGGGTAATGAGAATGTAAAGCGCGCTAGCTGCAATCCTTTTTTCTATGATTTCCGAAGTGATTCTCTACGTGTTCTATCTTCTTTACAACTTGAGCGAGCCTTTCTGCGAGATTATACACTAATCGTTGTCAACTCCGCGGGTTAGCTGGTTGGTCTCATTCGGGGCGATGGTGTAAGCAGGGGGTGAAAGCTCTTTGTATAGGTTCTCTAAACAGCTACTAGCGAGCAGGGACGATGAATTTTTTGTATGTGGATAGCTTGGCTTGGAAGAGGTTGGTGCCATATGCTAGTTTATTTTTATTAGAGAGAACAGAGAAAGCGCTAGGGCACTCGTTTCAATCATCTGCAGTGGCTTCCATTCTATAGATTTGATCAGCAAATCGATTGTTTTTTCGATAGGGAAAAGCAGCAATTAACACTACTTGGTGAAATAGATGTACCGATTAACTCGTTGTGTTCTGATAGATAAAGAAATGTCTGGTCACACAAACCCTTAAAATTTACTTCTACGGTTAAGGTTGTTCGCCTCTTTTCTACTTATTTAGTATTAGATAGCAAAGAAGGCTATCAACGACGAGTTGTTCCCATCATTGACCCCCCATAACGAATAGATGACAGAAGATTCTCTAGTTAGTAGCGATGATTCTTGGCTAGTAAAGGCAAATGGCTTACTAATAATAATTAACCTATTCAAATTAGGTCCATTATTAGGACAGTTAGTTTTTTGTCAATCGGCTTTGCCACAAGAGCGATGAATACGATCTCCCAATCAACGATGAGGTCTCGTCGCACCCCTTTACAATTCTTCGAGAGTAGCAATCGATCCAATGTGGATTGGCTACTCATTATCCGCCCCTGAACTTTGATGCCTATAGGGGCTCTGTTCCACACACATATCTGTCCGGATGCTGTGATCGGATTGGAAGAAAATCAGGCCTTGCTTGACCCGCGGACTTGAAACTATTTAAAGATGCCCTTTCCCTGCGCTCTGAAAAAAGAAGATTCTAATGAATCCAAAGAAAGTAGCACAGGTCTGCTAATAATTACTGATTTTAGACTACATTAAAGCCTCATAAACCTATAAAAATATGTGATTCCCTCACTCGCTAGCAACCTAAGCAAATGGGATTCCTGTTAGTAACTAACTGGCTCTCGTACTCGGAACTCTTTCCGCTCCGTGGGTTGTTTAGGGCGAGCCAATAGCATTCCCTCTTTTTCTTGTTTAGGTAAAGGTCGTCCCTAGTCCGTCTATATCTCATTACATGATTAGGAAATCTGGTGTAACAGACTCCACTAACTATAGGCTTATAATCACCACATTCATCATCAACGAGAGTGAAAGCGTCTTCATGCTCGGCAGGAGCTACATTGGAACAAAGCAGGGCTGAAAGAAGATAGGCACAGGAAGCTGGGCACACCAGAGGCTAAGGGCGAGCAAGAGACTAAAGAAGAGGGACAGGCACAAATCCCTCTTCTTATACGAGAGGTCCAGCGCGGTGACGAGCTCAAGCGGATACGACCTGCGTGCCTAGTTGCGTCGAATAGGCCCATCTTTTGATCCCGTGAAAGACATAGCTTAGCCCTAAGATCAGATGGGGCGGGAGATGATAGCTTCGCTGCTGGGGTCAACATCAGGTCAAGGAAAGAAACCTTGGCGGCTCCTGACTCATAATGGATCTCACATAATAGAAAGAATAAGGTACGGAAAGACAATCAAAAAGCAAAGACATCAGGCTCGAAGAGCTGTTATTGCTTTCGTTTTTCTTAAGTAGCATAGGTTATTGCTCTGGTTATGACTAACCTACTATATGGTAACCACCCCTCTGTAGACGGGGATGGGCACCCCGGAGAGAGGGATTCAAGAGAATCTGAGGCGATCTAATCCCTTTGTGGACGCTACGGGAGAAGGCATAGGCTGGCGTAAGAGACTAGACTAGAGAAGCTACATAAGGAGTTTTTTAGGAAGATTTTTTGCACTTTCAATTCATCTTTCGATTCGGTCAACTGTAACGAGAGGAAAGGAGTTGTTTTTCAGCCTAAGCTGCTGTGGTTCTTGCTAGCTCTTACACAGGGTCGGCTATACTGCATTTATTATACTGCATTTATCCCTAGCGACTGGCATCGAGCACAGTAGCAAGGTCAAAGCTATCCGCTAGTAGTTAAGCAGGATATGAACTCAGTTCAGGAAAAGAGAGAGGGCAGGGGGAGTGAGGCTATCGTACCAGATGGGCGATCATCTTCTTATGAAGTTATGGAGGGGTATCAAGCAGATCTTTATTAAGCAGTGGTTCCAACTCTATGAAATAGATGATCGGAGATAGGTCCGGCAATCGAAGAGACAAGCAATCATAGCAGGCACGAAGCACCGGGTGGAGAACTTCTTTCGTCGAAAGTGCCAGAGGGGGACCAAGGCTAGATGATCGTGTCATTCTCTATACGCCTGAAAACCCGTCGTATTCTATCTCTTTCTTTTTGCCTTCCTTCTCTCTGGCGACAGACGTCAAAGGTCATACATTGTTATGCAAGCTGGTACGTTTGCCAATTGTGCGACCAGGTCATAATAATACAAAGGCTCTTCTAAGCCGGGCAGGTCTTTCGTAAGGGGTTGCGAATCAGCAGGTTTTGGGCGAGTCGGGTTAGAATCGGTAGCTGTGAAACGCTTGACTTTTAGCTTTTTCGTGGGGCAGGGGCATAGAAGGAGTTGATCCTGGTCGAGGTAAATGGATTTAGGAATTCATACCTGGGAAAAGGAAAGGAACTTTCAACAGGCATGGTACGAGAGGACCAGCCTTACCTTAGGCCTCTTCAGCTAATAGATGTGTTAATGCGAATGATGGCGACGAGCTGTAGTAACCAAGAGGTTTACCAGTGTGAAAAGTCAAACTTGATCCCATCCGATTAGGTGAAGCTCCCTTGTACGAAAGCTGGAACCTCACCCAACTTAGGGACCAGGTCATCCATGCGGCCGCAAAATCATAGCCGAAGATCGCACCCCCTTGATAACGTGGGGAGACCGGCAAGCGGTTGCCGCCTTTCAAATCAAAAGAGTAGTAGGTAGGGATGAATGACAATGGTCTCAACTGATTCAAAGTTCCTTTTCTGAAAGAATCGTCATTAAGCAATCATGTATCGGACGCACCATCCCTTTGAAGTAAAGGGCGCAAAGATGCGGATTTTACCCGCACCCTCTTTCTTAGAAGCCCAACAAAGTGAGACTTAGTAGCATAAAGAAAGATAGATGGATTTTCTGCATGAGAAAGACTAGCCCATCTTTACCTGTGGGCTAATGTAAAATTGCTCCTGTGTAGTTGGTATGAGCGGTTCCGCTGGGCTTAGGCTTCGGCTGGACCAAGAGGTAAGTCAAAAGCAAGTGTCAAAATCTTTCGCTTATTGACTTTACCATTTCTATTGCTTTCAATTAGAAGCGGTTACTATTCTCCGCGAGAGCAGATGGTGGGGTGCTTACGCGTCGCCGTCTGCTTCTCCCTCGGATCATTCCTTCATTTCATCGGAGGGAGATTAAGAAATGAAATGGAAGAAGGGATTGTCCAAGATTTTCAATGTGTCTGGATCGTAATCGAACTGAGTTAGATCGAAAGATCAAAACTTTAGCCGGGTTGTCTTTATCGTCCAGTGGGAATCTAGATATCGAATCCTTCCGGATCAATGAGGTTGAAGAAGATATGATGATGGATGAAAAAGAAGTTTGACTTCTCGCATACCGGGCGGAGCTTTTTCTCTCTATGGTGGGAAGGGAAGTCCTAGAGTTTAAGCGGATATGCTAGACCGGAGGTACGACTAGCTATTGTTAAGCACGAGGGTTAAACCATACATGATGGATTATTTCCAGTGTTGAAGCGGATAGAGTGGAAAGAAGGCTAGAGTTAATGCCTACCTTTCAATTTGAATTAGGAGCTGTCCCAATGCCCTAGGTTCTTCTCTTGTGAACGAATCAGATGCACATTCAGATGACTCTATTACTTTCTTCCTTTCGTACCGCCGGAACTAAGAGGAGCAATAGCCTTTTAACAGAAGAAGAAGGGATTGCTATCGAATGCCCTCTGCAGATGAATTGAATCAATAGTAGAGTAGACACGCACTGACTCGTTGGAGGGTCTTGAAGCTGACTTCCTCTTTAGAGTCAGGGTGCTTGACTAGACAGATTCGATATAGGAGGGGTAGCGAAGCAAGGACTTCCCTTACCAAAGGCTTCAATGTTGCCGGCGCTTCTCCCCGCAGCGGAGAGAGAAGACAGGCTATGTTGACGACTGACTTAGCTTAGCTACTTGTCCAAAAACAAGACTCAAGCTCTTACGCAGTTCTATAGACGAATGCCTCTTCACGAGAGAGCTTAAAAAGAAAAGCAGGGAGGGTTTATATAAATAAGGGAACTGATAGAGAATAATGGATTTATTCTATTCTAGAAAGAGTCTTGGATTGTGTGGAATCATTGAGTCGAACCCCTTATTTATGAGAGCGAGCCCTCATCAAGAGGATATATAGCACATTCCTATTCGTTGTGTAAGCGTCAAGACCAGTGACAGCTACTGCTATTGCAGGGAATTATCGAACAAGAACAGCGCATTCTCCTTCGACACCATCAATGTGAAAAAAATCGGATTATGAGTAGCTTTGCCTGGCTAGTCTAGATGTCCCTGGCTTTTCTATCGTCATTGGCTTATGAAAGAAGAGCCGATTTTTGAACATGATTCCCCGCAACAAGCACCGTAGCAGTACAGGAACCTTCGACTTGTGGTTCCGCTCTTACTCTTGCAAAAGTTGGAGAATCGGGGAATGGGATTGATGGACAAATGCCACATCAGAAGCTTTTCTTGACCTTTTTGCCTTTCCTTCGTCAGACTTTCCTGCTTGACTTTGTCGGCGGGTGGTAGCAAGTCCATTTTATGCTCCCGATAAGGATGGCCCAGAAGGAAGGTTTAGAACTTCGACTTTCTTTTGGGGTGCTAAGTTACTCAAGTACACTTCGATCCGATGCCGCTTAGTGGCTTGGTCAGATTCCATTGACTTATTTAGACGATGAAGCCGAGTCCCCTTCTTCCTTACCACACGGCCGTCACTCCGTTGGTGAATCACTTGAGCCTTGAACCAAAATCATACCTATCTTTTGTGTGCCTCTTTCAACGGATGATGGTCGGAGCTTCAGACCGATATCCCCCCGAAGGAATGCCTCGCCCTGTCTCTATTTCAGTGGTTGACGACCCTTCGTCGGTCTGTTCTGGAAGAACAAATAAAAGCCCATTCGTAGGCTAAATCCTTGCACGAGTTGTGGTACTATTTGATTGGTATATCATGAGCAGTCTGAGTTTTTGCTACTCATGAGAAGAAGCGGTTATGGCTGCCAAAAGTGCTGCGCACTATTTAAGGTTAAGCTTTCTGAGCTGTTGATTTTCGACTTTCATCGGCCATGGGGAAAAGGAAGAGCCTTCCCCTCGGATCTAGTGGAATTAGTAGAAGAATATTAATGCAGAGTAAGAAAGTACGGGTTTTTTTGATCACCTTGTCTTTAAAGACCTAATCTTTACTTTTGGATACTCTACAGCGAGTGAATGGCTTGGAGCTTGTGGAAGCATTCCTACCCTCTTCTTTACTGTCGAGCTTCTCTGCTCCATGTGCGAAGAAGTAAGCTTTGAGATATGCTTATTCTCAGGGGAAGACCAGCTAAGGCTCCTATTCAAGTTTTACGAAATGTAGTAATAAAGCCAAAAGATGATATCGAGCGACTTTCTTTCCCTTCTGTCTTGTCTTAGTCGCTAAAGACTTTCTTTATCGCATGCAGATTCTTTACCAGAACAGAATAAGTAAGTCTTCAATAAGTAAGAGCTCTTTCTTCACAGCACAGTCGCGTAAAGAGCTGCTATTTGCCCTTCAATTCAAGACATTCGCAGAGTCCTTCTCTACATATTACATATGTAATTACGAAAGCAAGTACGAGCTGAGCTTCGCTTTAGGGAGGGCAAAGTCTTTCCCCTAGAAAGCGGGTTCTTATCTTATAAGTGGGTGCTTATAGGAGAATATTTATGGGTTAGTTCTACCCTCTTTTTGAGTGCAATAGCCTATTTTCGCTACTTCAGATTCAGAGAGGTATTAAATACCGACACGACAGGGGGAGGGAGATTAGGGAAGTCAGTGAGTGTAGCCAGCCAGCCAGTGTAAAGAAAGTTCGATCTTATCAAGCTAGCTTTTTCAAATTCCTATCTTTCTTCTTTCGATCCAGTTTGAGCTGCTGTCCCATATGAGTAGACTACTTTCTAATTGACTGATGCTGTAAGGGTTGTTTATGAGGGGATTAGTTGCAAAATTCCAGCGGGCACAAAGGCTAGTCTTTTAGTTATCCGTGGCCTCCCTAAGCTTCCGGAATCCAATCTTGAACGTTCAGTTCAGTTAGGAATTCTCATTGCCCTGGTTACAAGACTAGGCTAGCTTTATCGGTGAAGAGAGAGGAGTCGGGAAGGCTTATCTACTGCAAGAAAGAGGGGTGACAAATATATTTTTCTCTTTCCTTACCCAGCGTGAGATCGTGAAATCCTTAGAACGGGTATATTTTTTTATATGCACAAGTAGAGGAAGTGTTCACTAAGCGAGAGTAGAGTGGACCTGGAATACAGGCTAGAGTGGGATCTAGCCCTCATTCTTATTCTTAAAAATTCATTAGTGCTGAGCAAGTAGATAAAGATAGATTGCGGACTCCTACGAGTTCATTGGTAACAAGCTCAGCTGGTGGTTCTCTCTGAGCTAACACGGCACAAATGATAGCAGATCCAAGATCATAACTGAACTTCTTTGCTCAGTTTGGCGTGGCAGCCTTCGCTTCCAAGCCCCCTAGATCGATGATTCCCTTAAGTGATTCAATTTGCTACAATACAATATACTGAGACTGAGAGAGATCCTCATTTATGAGAGCTCACCAACACTCTGGCAAGAATAAGACGCATATCCTGATTCGATTGAGGTTGACGCCACGATGCTCGGAGAACCGACAAAGCAGCATCAAAGGTGGGTGTAAAAGCACCTGAGCGGAGCGTATGAAGTTCTGTTCCTGAAAAAGAAGCAAACGATAAAGGAAAAAGGTAAGAACAGGAGTAGATCTCCGGAAAGCAAGGAGAGAGTAAGACTTCTCTTTCCATAGGATCCGTTGGCCTACCCCTAGAAGGAGGGTCCGCTAGCTCCTAGCTCCTTTGCTTGGCCTGAGTACTCCTACCTAGTAGGATTTCAGACTTTAAAGATTTGTCTAGTAAGGGATCTAATGGAAGAGTTATAACCATGGGAGTTTGGTCCTTTAGGGTTAACACCTGGCAGGATGAACCCTTCCGAAGATCTTAAGCTTGGTCCATTGTGCACTTGGGGTAAGAAAGAATCCCCATTTTGAGGCTGAGCATCAGCTCACCAATCCGCTTTTTGGAGGGTCCTTGGCTCTCTTCTCTCCACTAGCTTGATGGCACCCAGGGAATTCCAAAGATGTGTTGTTTTTTTTATTCATTCTAAAAAAAGTCTGAAGAAAGTCACAACCGTCGAGTCCTTCCTTACTTTTAGTCTCAACACTCAAAAGTTCCTTGCTTTTAGTCTGAAGGTCGCTTGGCTCACGGCTTCTGATAGGGAATGAGACTGACGCTCTTTTCCCTGGGCTAGGATTGGCAACTGTTGGGATCGGTCAGGCTGGAAGGAAAGCTAATCCATCGGCTGAGAAAGAAGGTTCTTCCACGTACTTCAACAGTTGAAGCATTGAAATGCAGTCATGTGTCAACGCCTTTATCCATTAAAAATGAAAAAGTTCAAAAAATTACTAATGGAATGTAATTGATGAACATCTTCCTTTCTGTTCTCGAAGGCAAGGTTCTTAGTTACGGGGCAGACGAGTTCCTTCTTTCTGCTATCGAATAACGCTATTTCTCATTCCTTGAAAAAGCCTGACTTAGTCTTAGTGGCTTGCACACAAAGAAGCACCAGTTCCCACTAACGCATCCTTAGCAAGACTCCATTCACGACACAGCTAAACCTCTGACTTTAACAAAGATAGGATAGGGTTCTCTTCCTCAACTGGCTTAGCTTATGAAGAAGAAAAACCTGGTCTTTCTGGTCATGTTTACGTATCTGCTCACCCAGCTGTTAGGGATATAAGTGAGAACCAGCAACATAAGCTACTTTTTCGTAGCTCCTAAAGCAGCGGGGTGAAAGAGTGGATTTACCTACTACTTCTTTTCTTCTCTAGCAGAAGTAGACAAACAAAAAAAAGGGCATCCTTAGCTCCAGCACCAGCGGACACACGAGATTCCTGTAAAGCAGCTTCTAAACTCAACTCCTAGTGTCATCACTTCGATGGAAAAAAGGTCGATCGACCCATACTCTATAGAATCTGTGGTTTAACTTATCTTCCTCTTAGTGTATTGATGCCGAGAATACGCTCTTTGATAGAATAAGCTCTTGTCTTAATATACGCTGTTTTAGCATTCTCCGAGCAGAAGAACATAAAGCTTGTCTGCTCTTTTGATTGAGTTCACGAAGGCTTTATTGAAATTTCTTATTTAAATAACCTTCAGTCTCTTTCTCTTTGCCTTTCAAAGTCCTGGGGGGAAACCTAAAAGTTAGATAGAACAGCCCGGGGAGTGCCTGATTTAACCTACCCAGGACTGTGCTTCCCATGGGGTGGGAATAGGGTATAGTCCTTACCAGTAGCTGCCTCTTCAATTGCTAGAACAGCTAGAGCAAGGTACGAAAGGGATCTAGTTGATTTATCTTGCAGCTTCCGCTCTTTCTAGAATTCTATATTATCCCCAGGGTTGAATCCGCTTACTCTCAAAAGGGTACTCTCTCTAGACTAGATGCCGGCGCCATGAAACTAGCTGCTAGGAGTGAAATCGGTAAGCAGGCAGGGCCAAGACTAGAGCTTAACTGAAGATCACATAATTCATTATATATAAGGTTTTTCCCCTTATCTTTTCGAGCTCGTTGTAGTTGCTTTGCCCTCTTTTGAAGACTAGAATGCGCTCGAGCCGGGCCAGCCAAACCAGGTTTTTTTTTATTTTATTAAGGGTTGTATTCCCCTAGTTACTCTCCAGTATTTAAGGTTTTAGTGACATTGCTGCTATTGCTGGAAGTCCAGTTTCATTTTGGCTGGGAGTTCTCTGTCAGCTAGTGGGAGTCCTGCTATTCTCATTGTAGGCGTAGTAGCGATCAGTGCTTGCTTTCAGACTTACAGGTTTAAGAAAGAAAAGCAAGCAAATAGGCTTTTGAAATAGAATTAGTAGGCTTTTTACGCTTGTAACGGTACAAAGAAAATAGGCTTGGTGAAGTCTTTCAGCCTTTACACGAGTAATCCAAAGAGCTATAAGTAGAAGTAGAAGGAAGAAAAGAAGAAGGAAGAAAGGGCCCTTCGAAGTGTGACAAAGAAATGCTGTAAATGAGATGGTCCAGAATGCCGATCAATGATTGCTTTCAAGCCAGAGGCGAGGGACAACAACCAGTGCCCGGGGATGATGTTGATGCTGGACCTGCTTATTCACCCGATGATCAAAAGAGATTCCCAGAAAACTAGGACCTGAGAGAGTCCCCGTAGGAAGGCGAATAAGAGATCCAGTTGTGTCTACTTGTGGTGTGCATGACCCGAACAAGGAGATGTCTAGCCAATCAGAGGAGTTGTTGCACAGCGTCCAGGGGCTTCCACGCGAGAAGAACTCTTAAGTGGCAAAGAAAGTTCTTCCCCAAGACGAGCGCCCGGGATATGGTCTCTATCGTCTGGTCTTGCTTTTCGTCTTTAAAGGTATCCTGTAAGCCGGGTCCCTGTTAGCTACTTGCTTTCCACCATCATTGGACTAGGCTTCCCGGATCCCCTTTCTTCGGTGCTGACAAACAACTAGACGGTCAAGAAATTTCCCCACTCAATCAATATCCATCAGCTGAGGACTTTCTCAATGGGGATTTTCTCTTTCCCATCAGACTTTCTTACTGGAATGTTACGTACGCTTTCGAAGGCTCTATGAAGAGAATCCTGCAGATATTTTTTCCAGGGGGTTGGAGATCTTTGTCTCAATTCCGAAAATTCCGATTCGATTTCTCCTGATTCAGCTTCCATACTTTCATCTGCTACTGAGAAAATTGTCATTTCCTTTTGATTTTTCACCTACTAGCATTGGTTCAGCAGTGATTTTGTTCTTACCGGCTGAAGCGTTCGGTTCATTAAATACTGTACTGAGAAAGACTTTTTCCTTATAAGTGGGATTCCCAGCTATCCTTCCATCCGCCCTTTATCAAGCTACAAGTCGGGCTGCCGGGTCCTCATATGGATGAGGAACTCGGAAGCTCTGTCCTCCTTCCCCAAACATACTTCCGCCACCCCTTTTGACTTGTTTTTTATCTATATCCGGAGAGGTCTTTGTTAAATGAAAGTTGTATGCGACCTATGTCAGTCTTTCTCCTGCGTCTCGAAGAAGCAGTTTTCGCAATTTACTCAGCTGCTCTTTATTCCACAGTCCGTACCAATTGAAGCTTGAGCCTGCATTGCAGGAATATAGGGTTTCCCTCATTCCATGCGAAAACAAGGGTTGTGGGTAAGATGCCAAAAGCAAGAATGTAGTTTTTCCAGCCTTGATTTTAACAGCAGCAAATCCTTTCAGTCGAGTGGGTCCGCTCCTTCCTCTTCCCGCTCCGCTCCTCTTGGTCACCAGAATCAGCTAAGACAGACGTATGGAATGGAAAGATCGGATTCGTACCATCCTGTTAAACAGTCGAGTTGCGGGAAAGAGATAGCATTCGCCGCGTTCAAGCTAGTTTCACTCCTGGCTTATTCTTGTTATACCGTTCGTGGCATCGAGAAAGACATGCTTTAGGCTACTGACTTGGGTTTCCAAACAGCAACCGACTCTTTCCAGCACTCATCCTAGTGCAAATTCTTGTAGTGCTTGACTCAGTCTCTCCTTATATGACAAATGTAAACATACATCCCAATCATCCTAATCTTTAACCTCAACTTTGACTCCTCTCGTGTGATTGGTCTAAAGTCCGTTGCCCTATCGTCTTTGTCCCCCCTAGGGTCTTTGTCTGGGTGCACTGCTTTTGATTCCGTCTATTCCGTATGTCTTTCTACGGGAGTGAATGCTTTTGCGGATGTAAGCCCATTCGCCTATCGCTTAAGGTACCTTTGCTTATTCTCTTAGCTATCAGGATTCCATTCCGTCCTCTTTTCTTTCATTGTCTGCTCTGTCTGTCTCGTATTCGATTGCCTCTCTCTTTGTTCTTATTCAACAATCTATCATAAGATTTTGATGATAGAAATTGTTGAACAAAGCAAAGGGAAAACAGTAGAGTGCTATCGCAGCTTGGTAAGGCAAGCCCCCCTGTAAAGGATCGGAGAGGAGAGGTGCGGACTTGGGAGGAGAGGAATGGAGTTGTGAGACCGGGCCAGTAGCTTGAGGTTCAAAGACGAAAGAGCAAAGCGAAGAGGTACGAGGTAGCTTTACCGGGGGTACATAGTTACTCCTAGACCAGATGTGAAATTCTACTTTATTTCAGGGATTTAGAGTTGAAAGAAGTTTTCCCTTCTACGAAGATCTGATCAATTGCGCTTTTCGCAGTTTCCGGGGATTTCTCGTTGAATTTTTCCTTTTCCCTTCGTAGACGATCATTGAAATCAATCAAAAAATGAACTTTCTAAGCTATATCAGACAGAAAAAGAAAGATTTCCCAGGTCTTCCCCGAGGGGAATTGAGCTAATGGGATTGAACAGTAGGGTAAGATCGGACCGCTAACGGACCGGAACAGCCTATCCTATCCCCCGGTAACTAAAGTTCCCCATCTTCTCGAACCTCTGGTCCCGCGGTAAAGAGCTACTTTCTGCCGTTTTCTTCCCATTCCCAGTCGACCCGCCTTGCACCTTGCACTCAAGCATTTTTTCAAAGGCCCAGTTGGTCTGGTCTCGCAGCTTTACCAAGTTCCTCTCCTGTCCGCTCGGTAAGACCTTGATTACCAGAACCAGCTCCCGCTAAAGAAAGATCATCATATAGTAGTCTTATAGTATGTGACGAGAGCTTTATAGCGAATTTCAAGCGGGTTTAGTTTACGGCAAGGCAAATTTTTATAGAAAATTAGATAGCTAAGCTAAAGTAATTTGAGCGTGCTGCTTCGGAAAGAACCTAGATTGTTTGAGTGAAAAGTTCAACAATCCGTAAAGAAAGAAAGTAGTCCCCCGGGTTTGAAAGTTCCCCCGTTCGCCTTGCTATTCAATTTCGTAAGAAAGCAGATTTGACCTTTTTTCCGGTTCCGGGCGGGCTTTTTCTCAAATCTAGCGGTAATTCAACGCCATGCTTAGAATGATTAAGAAGCGGGATTGTAAAAGTTAAAAGTGTACCCAGAAAGCTAGAAGAAGCAAGTAAGTACCCCCGAAAGCTATCAGTCTTTGTATGAAGGTAGGCCGTCTAAGTCAATACTACTTGCTCGGTCTTTCTTTCCTACTTCGGATCATCTTCGATCTTTGCCGCCTTAGGCAATTATAAGGATGCAATTGATGAGTGATGAGGAAGAGACTTTAGCATCTCTAGCTAGACCATCTATAGCATCAAGATAAGTGGACGTTCTTGCCATTCATCAAAGGCTTTAGACTGACTTTACTACCATATCTGAGGTCGGAGCCTACTCTATTTCCTAGCGCAGTCTCTTTCGATGGGGAGCAGAGCAAGTTACGGGACTTGGCATCCGGGGTATATGGAATTACATCCCTGGTATAAGGTTAGGCCAATGCATTATACTTCCTAGCTTTCAATACTGTATCAGTACGGGAAGAAAGACCAAGCTTATCATATGCTATTTCATATGACCGGAAAGTCCCATCTATTCATACCTTCTTCTCAATCGGATTGCAACTTCATCTTAGGCGGCATAAGGGCTCGTCTCATTCTATAATGGCGTGGTAACAAGAGAAAAGAGATTGCTTTCAGCTTCAGGAGTTTATTCTATAGTCACCCGGTAAAGAGATAGGAATTGAGACTGATTTTTAGATGCTCTGTCTGCACTAAGGGTCCCTATTAAAAGAGAAAGACTTGCTGCTTTTACAGCCTATTCACCATCAGGTTCGGAAGTAGACTAAGCAAATCCTGGTAAGGTTTCATCTTCCTACTTCATTTAGTCAATCGTAGCGGATTCGTAAGTAAGTTCCGGTGGCAGATCTGGGAATAGCTCAATCTCAAGACATCAGTCCACTAATGAGGCAGACGGGATAAGAGGATTTTCTTCTTTTCGTTCTTCCTTTCCTCCCGAGTAAGCTACTCTAAGAAGGGCAGACTTGTATTCAAAACATTTCAAAACATAAAGATTCATACTGGCTTACCTTGTTCCGGATCTGATAGGGGAATTCCTAGTAATAGATTCACCAGGATGGGTCAAAAGGATTGGGAAAGGATTAACAGGGAGTGGGACATTTAGGCCCCAACGTCTTTCTTTCGAACTTGTTTGGCTACCTTAGCTGTCTAAGCACGGGCTGCATTAAAATCTAATGACTTCCCTCTGCTTTCTGACTTCGTCCAATAGGGCTACTTCATCAGTAAGCAGTCTGGAGCTAGAGACGAGACTAGTCAGATCGGAGCTTGCAGAGGCTACGGCATTTAGTCTAGCTACTAAGGGATCGGATTTTTCCGTCTGTTCCTACGCTAGATAGGGGATTAGGCAGAGAATCGGACCTTGAAGATCCTACTTCTTAGTGTTCAGCTATGGGAGTGGATTACCTGCATTGGTTTATCTTGACTCCGGCAGGGGATTCGGATCATCTTCTTTTCTCAGGCTTTTCCTAAAGCTTTTCTTAGTCCTCTTCTTGTCTCTTAGGTGTAAAAGAAAGAGGTTGCTAGTAGGTCCGTAACCTTATCTCTTTCAGGTTGGGCGTCAAGATCTCCTGCTTCGGACTTTGAGTTCAATCCCGCTTTCGTAACTCGTAGGGCTGCTAACACAATCTCAATAGGATTCTACGGGAATTTATGACTTGACATTCCTACCTTCTCTTCAGAGGGGAAAGAAAGGAGATGTTCCCGGATCCGGATCTGCGTAGTTGATTTAAGGTTGCATTTAGTCCGAAGTTGCTGCTGCTTTAGAATCTCTATCTTGTCATGTCTGCTCTGTCTCCAGTTCTAGGACTGAAGACTAAAACGAAGGAAATCCCTAACTTACTCTATCTTTGAGGTCAATTGATGACGAAGTAGCTTCTTCTTTTCTTTCTTCCAACTTTGCCTTCCCGAAGAAAAGGTGGTTCACTTCCTTTCGGTGGAAGCAGGAAGTGGGATCAAGACTTCCGCTGAGGTTTTTTATCCTCTATTCCTATTCTTTTGGGATACTCTTAAGGATTTCTATGATGGGATTGCCCAAGGGCAGGGAAAAAGAACCGATACAGCTTCCTTACCTTACTTCTGGGGCTTGGGTGACTTTCTAGTTTGAATAAGGTGTCCTTTTATAAGGGTTCTGTGGGTCGGCCACATTCCGAATCGCGGAGCTTCGGGGTAAGGATTGTTTACTAAGTAAATTTGCTCAAAAGAGCTAACTTATTTCAAGGTAGCTTCCCCACCAGGGGAATATTTACTCTGATTCATCTACTTTCAATCAAGTGAAATGGCCTTCTGGTACAAATACAAATCAATTGAGGTTCCCCTGGGGTTGGCTCGGTTCAATAGGTGGTAGCGCAGCGCAGGGATTTGGGTGTAATGAAAGAGAAAGTTGCTTTGGAGAATTATAGAATTTTTGGTAGTGGAGACTAGTAGTAATGAAAAAAGTTACGAGAGGAGGCTAAGAGTGTAGTCTGTAGTCGGGAGCAAAGAGTAAGAGAGTAAGAAAGCAAGTTAAAGGAAGAGCCTACGCATACATCTTCCTAAGGCAAGAAACTGATTAATTTCATCCCGGTAAAGCTACTTCGCTGAACTCCCGATGGTCGAGCTACTTTAAATTACATAAGATATCTGATTTCAAATTTTTATCTAATTGAATGAATCGAATTGCATGTGTAAAGCATGGACTAATTACTAGCTAACATTGAATTGAACTAGTAAACTAGCTTCCATTGAAACTTACATAAGTTAATTGAAGTATCTTTACCGGGGGAGGAAAGTAGTTGCGACTTTCTCTTTACTCCTTCTATAATAAAAAAGAAAAATCTATAATATAAAATCTTACTATATACTATTGGTATAGAATCAAAGGCTTACCCGGGATTGGTGGCCTTAGAACTGGTGGATTCATCAGGTAAGCCTTAATTCTGTCAAAAGCTATCTGACACTGATCATTCCAAACCACTGGCTGGTTCTTCTTCAATAGTTTGAAGATCGGTTCACAGATTGTGGTGAGGCGGGAGATGAAGCGGCTGACATACTGTAAAGATCCAAGGAAGGCTCTGACCTCTTTCTCCGTTTTGGGTGTCGGCATTTCTCTGATAGCTGTAATCTTGTCGGGATCCATTTCTATGCCACGTTGACTGACAATGTGCCCCAACAACTTCCCGGAGGTGACCCCGAATACACACTTGGCGGGATTCAGTCGCAGATTATACTTTTCAATGCGGGTCAGAAATCTGTCAAGCACCGCTGAATGTTCTGATCGGGTGTTGGACTTCACTAGCATGTCGTCGACATAGACCTCGACTTCTTTGTGTATCATATCATGCAGTAAGGCTGTGACGGCGCGTTGGTAGGTTGCTCCCGCATTCTTCAGTCCAAAGGGCCCGGTAACAGTAAGTTCCCCATTCAGTAATGAAGGCCGTCTTCGCTTTATCCTTCACATCCATCAGAATCTGGTTGTAACCGGAAAACCCATCCATGAAGGAGTACATTGCAGATCTAGCGGCGCTGTCAACTAACAGATCGATGTGCGGGAGCGGAAAGTCATCCTTCGGAGATGCCTTATTCAGATCTCTAAAATCAACACAGACTCGGACCCTGCCGTCTTTCTTTGCTACGGGAACCACATTGGCCAGCCACTGCGGATAGTCCACCACTTCAATGAACTTGGCTTGCAGCTGCTTCTGAATTTCCTCCCTGACCTTTTCAGCCCACTCAGGTCTTAACCGGCGCAGTTTCTGTTTCACCGGTTTGAACTTCGGATCTGTCGGAATGCGGTGCTCTGCAATGTCTCTGTCAACCCCAGGCATATCATCATAAGACCATGCAAACGCTGTTACATGCTTCTCAAGTATGGCCTGTAGTTCTCTCTTTTCTTCAGAAGTCAGATCAGAAGAAATGTATACCGTTTTTGGATTAACAGGTGTTCCGATGTTTATTTCATGCAGTGCAGTGTTATGTATGCTGAACACAGTGGATGAATGTTTATATGAATGCACAAAATCAACGAAATAAAGATCACAGAGATAAGCAAAGGTAGATTTTATTGCATTAAAGGCGTCAAAAGCCGGATTGTTTACATTGAACAAAGACGCTACATCTATTACATAGTTCATTTCATCCTCCACAGGCGGAGGGTCTTCCTTAGGTAGAGCAGACGCTGTTGCAGTAGAAACCGGTGTTGCAGATGGAGTGGAGACCTCTTCTATAGGCTGATCTCCCAAAAACTTCTTCTTCAAAAAGTCCAGACTGTTCATCCCCTCCGGAGCCTTTCCATTGGAGACTGCCTTCACAATCTCTAGGGCTTTCCGAGCTATCAGATCTTGTGCTTCTTTCTGAGTAGCTTCTTTCGGAATACAGACAAGCAGAAAAGCCGTTAATGCTTCGCCAACTGCATTTACGGCTACAGATATATCCGACAGGGGCTTATCACTGACCTCGCCCTGTTCTTCTTCCGGTGCAGAATTTAGCAGAATTGACTTCATAACAGTCTCTTTAGAACTTTCGCAGATCCAATCGGACTTCAGAGCCCCAATCACTGTTTCCGAGCTCGGAAAGTCCACTACATCACAGAATATCTCAAAACCGGGGACAACATATCCCAGTCAACCGGCTCCGGATTGCCATTATACAGCGGTTCAACAGCGCGAACAAATGTATCGGACAGACAGCAAGCTTTCTTTTTCTAGTAATTTTACGTCATGCTTCGGAACTTTCTCATCCAGATTCATAAAGTGTTCCGCATTATAAGCGGTTGTGCTCCTATCTGCTTGCTGAGCTTCTTGCTTACTTGGCTGACCCTCCGACCTCGATGACGAAGACTTGAGCATCCTCTCAACCACATAGTTAGGGATTGCTCAACCCTAATCATCTTTATAACCTCTCAATCTACTGGCCCCCGAAGACATGAGATATAGAATCTAAATAGAAGGCTAAACTTGCTTTCTGTACTGCATACGGGAATCGGGGCATCAGCGGAGTCAAGGGCTTTCATAGTATATAATGCTTCCCCGATGATAGAAGGTCGAATCAAAGCGGCTCTTAGTGGTCTTTCTTATCTTTTATAAGTGGTTTTGCTCCGACCGCCCTTCTGCAGCTTTCCCCGCTCCCTAAGTCTGATTGAAGCTCTCGAGTCCATTCCGAAGGTGGGGATTTGACTTTCGATTGATTCCGTGTTAAGTCAAATATATAAGATTCCACCCTGAGCACTAAACGAAAGTTTACCCCTCCCTACCCTACTCTTCTAAGTTTCGCATCGTCGACCCGGCTAACCATTCCTCCTCTGCTATGGTCGACGTCATTCATAGCTTGATCGGTTCGTTCGTAGGGACGAACAAAAGTAAGACTCTCGCCTTCTTATTCATTCTTAAGGTGGATAACGGGCAGAACGGTAATAGTCCTAATCTAAATAAGGCCTAACATTCCCAGGGTAGGCTATCTAGTCCTCCGCTTCTTTTTTTAAGGAGCTAATAACATTCCTAGGCCGTCAAATCTAACAACCAAAAGAAAGGCTAACAGGGGATTCTAATGTCAAAAACCTGCCTCAAAAAAGAAAGAACCCGTACGCTGCTAAAGTAAAGGAAAAGAAGAGAAGGATCATCGCGATGCACACGGGAATTCTAATCCAATTAGTAAAGATCAATAGTCAGAATAAGCCGATTCAATCCATTCCCCATTACAGAGACAAAGGATCGAACAAACTCCTATGAGACAAAGGCGCAATCAACACATTCATGCACACGAGACCTGCTCTGCTATGCGCGAAAGCACTACCTGCTTACTTTCTCTCGGGACTTGCTTGCTCTCATCTTGCGAAGATAGTTAGCATTACCTTATTCGCTTACCAGAGAGCTAACCTCTAAGAGAGATTCTTTAAACCAAGAAAGCCACCCCCACCAAATCAATAAGAAAGGCACCGCCACGAGAACATGGTTACTGCTTACAAGGGGGGCTGCGGTCCCTAAACCCCCAGCATTACTACCTGCTTCTAACTACCCGAAGATGCCTCTCTTCTTTTCGGAAGAGAATAAGTTGTTAGAATGCCTCTCAGTGATCCAAGAATTGATCCCAGCAAGTGCTATGAGTACTTCGTACTAAAAAGAAAGATAAGCATTTCCCCTTCTTTGTATTTTGTATATCGGCAGTGAAAAGTGCCTTTCTTCCTTGTTTTCAAAGTGAGGAAAAGACTTTTTAAATTTACGTACGTTCACTGTGAGCTATTTTGGAAGTCTTTTCTGAGTCTCCTCACAAGAAGTTTTGAATGAATCGGAGTCAAGGAGTAGATTATTGGCATTCTTAGTTTCAGATTCCTGTTATCTCACCACGATGTGGATTCGAACCACTGCTTCTCCTTATTGTCGTGATGAGTCCGTCGTCCTCCTCATTATATTATAGTCATAGAAGAAAGAGTCAAAATTCAATTAAATTCAATGTAAAGAAAGGAGAGACAAGAAAACATCTTTGATTATGATTAAAAAGAACAATCTCAAATAGACCAAGATCCAATTTCGGGTCATTTCTTGGTGAACATGATCTGTCAAAATCTCTTCGATCCCTTCATTTATGTGCCAGAATAAAAAGAGATCCGGTAGGAAAGTGGAAGAGACTTTCTTGTATATGATAAGTATGTTTTCGGGAAGACGATAGCCTTCCTTACCCGCTCTATCGGGAGCAATGGGAGAAATCCTCTATCCCTACTTACTAAAACTATTACCTACCTCGTGCAAACAGATGTTTTTTAAAGGGGGCATGCCTCGGCTCAGAAAGGCTTTCGATGTTTTGATCCTTCTTCTCGTTTTCGACGGCCCGGCATCTTACCTTCCATGAGCACGAGTTCTTCTACTCCCTCCCACTTATTTTAGTAGGCGCCTATTGGATCAGCATCTTCTGGATCTTCTTCACCAGTGGTTTTTCCTGCGCCTCCCGTGCATCAGGGGGAGTCAGAGTCCAAAGGGAATCAGGGTCGCAGCCCTCTATTGAGCAGCCAGCATCTTTATCATCTTCTAGTAACAACCAATTGCCTACGGATTATCCTTCATCCTTTATCGCAGCAGAGCCATCTCCATCTCTGCGCTTGAATGGTTCTCCCCCGCTCTGCAGCAAAGGAAAAGTGCTTTCTGGCCTGGCCCGGGGCATTCGACGAAAAAAAAGGATGACCCGATGTTATGCCCTTTTTACTATAAGAAAAAGAAGAACTTCTACTTCGGCTTTGTCAATAGATTTCATTGCTTGTCCACGGACAGTCTTTTTAAAGAGTTCTCCTCCTCTCATGAAGTAGCGAGTAGCCTGGCGCCTTACGTAGCATGGTACCGGGATCTAAGAGTAAGATCCTTATCCTTTCTTGTGGATAGCTTCCTGAATATTCACGCTTTACTGTTTTAAATAGCTTTACCTTTAGTCAAGTCAGATGACAGAGAAGGTAGACTACGAACTTAAGCACTAGGGACGTCTTCGATCCGGGAATGCGATCCAAAGGACTTCCTTCTGTGGAAAGAAGATTCTAGGGACACGTCTGTGGGAAATTGGTCCAAGGACTAGGGTTCGGTACATGCCATTCCGTTTGATTTATAGTAAGACGGTAAGTCGCCTTCCCGGAGGAAGATGAGCAAGATAAAGTTCTTCGACAGGACCTGCCCGACATGCTGTTGACTTGGAGATGAATTCTCCGGCCGTACCTTCTGCGGTCGTTACGCTTGGTCGGTCATGTTGGGACCAAAGAAAAGAGCGCTGGCCAGCTAAAGATCACTGCCATAAAGCAATAGGATAGGAGCCTACACATACTCACGAATTGGATTTGAACCAATATCAAGCTACTTTCCAATTAGTATAGTAGTCGTGAGGGGGTCTGTCGTCCGTATCATTATAGTTCGCCTAAAATCCATAGCATTTCGTCGAAATATATCCTGTCTTTTCACCTTAGTAGTCCTATGCATAGTCAGTACTATAGCCCCAATCATGGCAACTAATAAAATAAGACTAGGAAGCAAAAACCAGACAAAATAGTAGGTATAAAGTAAATTGCCCAATGTTTCCAAATTAGTCCAACTTCGTACCTTTCCGGCATAAACTGTATATCTCAGAGAGGTCGTATTGCTTTGGGTTGGTAGTAATGGAATGCTTTCATTATCTAAAATGAAGAACATTTCCCACCAAAGGATCAGTCCAATAATACCACTCACTGGTAAATAGCGCAAGACTTCTTCGTGAATCTCCGCTATTTGAATATGGAACATCATAACAACGAATAGGAATAAAACGGCTATAGCTCCTATATAAACTACTGGGAAGATCATAGCGGAGAAGTCGAGACCTAACAAAAGAAGTAACCCTGAAGTCTCGCGAAAGACTAGGATGGGAAACAAAACGGAATGTACCGGATTTTTAGCACGTGCAACCATCAAAGCAGAGACCAAAGCAGGGCTCGACAAAACAGAAAGTATCATGGTACGTCATCCTTCCCTGAAATGGAACTTTCATACTGGAGCAAGAACTAGCATGAAAGTCGATCTATTACGACCAGCGCGGTTGTTCGTATTTCATTTTCTTTTTCCAAGCCAAGCCCTTCTTAGAAAGCACTCACTGAGTTACTTACGGAATCTCTCTCGACGCCGAGAATTTTTTATGTGTCCAGGTCGATTAGAGGTTCGGTTTGCTTCTCTCCTTTAGCGTTCTGGGCCCCTGAAAAAAGAAACCCGAAATCAAAAAGAAAGAAGAGAAATTTGGCCATTTTCCCGAGGGAGGCCGCTTTCTCTCAGGCCATCAGTCTTCTACTTCTAGTCGACTGCTCTATGACGGGCTTCCCTCTTTCCTGGGCTCTGCTTGCTCGTCTACGCTCCGACCCTAATAATTGAAATGCATTTCACCTTGCCTGCATTAAGATTTAAAACTTGTCGTCAAAAAAAAGGCAATCAATCAGAATAAAAAAAAATGGAAATAGTGACTTGACTAGATGAATCCCTATCTTTATCTCTATCCACGGGGATACCTATCTATATGGATAGAAAGATATCTATGAATCGATCTAGACTATCCTCTATCCGGATAGATATGTCCCTATGAGCGACTACGCCGATCTTTATATGTTTTGCCCACGTCCGTTTCCGCTCCGAAGAGGAAGGTTAAAATCTTTCAATCTTATGTCGTGAGGGATATGACCTATGTTAGGTCCATAAGATACCACAGCTTTTAGTGTTCTATGATTCACCTCCGAATAATGAGTAGGTAGTTCGATCCTTTTTCTTCTTCTCTTCATAGTAAACTGATGGGGGGATGCGGAGCAATAGATCGAATTACTATATAAAGAAGAGTTTTTTTCTATAGGACTTCTTATTCGAGTAGGAAGATTTCGGTTTTTCTCCTTCGAAAAGAATAGGGATTTAAAATGATACAAATTTATCTTCATTCTGTTGTGCTCAGCGAAGGAACTGCCTAAGCGTACTTTTTCGGATCCAAACTTCTTTGTTCTTTCTAAGTCTTCTTCTTGCATAGAAGAACGCAACCGTTGCAAAAACCGGGATTTTAGTAGGAGGCGGCATCTCCTCTTAGTTTTGAGTAGGTGGAACCATTCTGTTTTGGTTCTTCTCCACATTCTTACCGGGTGATCCAGGAATTTGCCTATGATTTTTTCAACTGATATTTCGATATAGAAAGATCTCCTTATTTCTTCACCGCGGATTCTTGCGTCATTTTCTTGAAAAGATATTAAATCACCGTGGGACACTTTCAAATGAGTAATGCTTACCATTCCATTATTCACACAAACCCTTCGATGACTTATCGGCTGCCTTGCTTGAGGAATAGTTTCACAAAAATGGAGACGAACCAGAATAACGTCCGATCTTGTTTCTGGATTAAGTAGAAAAGGGATATATGAAGTTCGTTTTCTTCCTCTGTGCATCTCCGTGATGGGTAAATCCCCATGAAAAAGGGGCAACTTTCGTGTAGTTTGTGATTGGATGTAACTGGTAAGATTTTTTCTCGGATAAATCTTTTTATTAATATCTTTCTTCTTCTTCCTCAATCTTCGGAGAATGCGGCGTTGTATTATTGTAAGTTCTCTCTTCCGAACATTTCCTGAAAGTAGACGACAAGTTTTAAATCTTAATGCAGGCAAGGCATATCTCGTTGAATCAGTCTTTTTCGCCACATCGCGTATAACGGGACTCGAACCCCCTCTGCTGCTGGCGGGCGGATGGAGAATGTTCTACTTCGATCCAGCAACTTAACTTGTTAGGAGGCTTTCCCCTTTCGCTTCGCTCAAGTCACTTCGTACCTTTCTCTAATAATAAGGTAAGCTGTAAAAGCTCCTTCCTTCAGCTGGTGCGCAGGAGCGCACTTCCGTTTTCCCCTTACTATACAAGGGGTGTAATGAATAGAGATCTCCCGCCAGCAGTCTTCTCTTCCTATCACTTCACTTCGTTCGCGAGATCTGATCTCATCGGACTTCACCGGGCCGGGGGAAGATGAATAGATAGGGCCATGATACATTCCGGAATATTGTATGTAAGGGTAAATAGACTCTTTTCGTCCTCGGCGGGCATTGAAAAGTAAGGACTCAGAATCAAGCCATTGCCAGCCCTTTCCTCATGGAGGGACCAGACGAAGCACGCTACGCTAGTCGAAACTTTCAGCGGGTGGCATGTGGAACCAACAATCCCATCTGTCCTGTCTAGAGGTCTATGCCCTTAATCACTGCGTGTTCACTGACACACTATCTGACCTTGAAGGTTAAGTTAAGGTAGATGCTCCTTTCTTTAGAATAGAATAATCCCTATTAGCTCAGAAGCAGGAAAGATCCCCTCACGTGTGTGCTAAGACTAGGTCGGGATCGGGGAAACTCACTTTGGCTGAACCATCCGAATCCGATGCTTCCGCTAAGGCAGCTAAGTCTTTATCATTCTCTGATCGGGTAATCTGAATCGGAGGCTAGAGCTTCATCTTCCTTTTCCATTCGTCAATGACATTCTTTCTGAAGTGAATCCCAGTTACTTAAATAAAGATAGAGAAATTTCACAGTACGGTAAGTCTCTTTATCTCGTAGGAAGGTGAAAGGGAGAGAGGCGATAAAGTTCTCACTCCAAGTATTCCGTTCGTTCGCAGTGAAGCGACCGGAGGGAGTGAGTCAATCCTACTAAGGCTTCGGGCGAGCAAATGAACTGGGGAAGAAGATCTCTTTCTTTAGCAGCTGAGGCGTGAACAAGAAGATCTCTTTCTTAGCATCTCAGAATCAGAAGTTACAATAAGAAATCGAAGGGTCCTCCTCGCGGGTGGTCCTCGGGCTGTTTTTTAATTTAAGGCGTAGGGATTACTGTCTCACTGTGGTACCCAAAAACTTTCTATGCGCACACTCGTTTTAAAGCGCTGTTTCGTGACTTACATTTCATGTCTTATGCTACGAAGATTCAGACAGTCTTTTATGCCTTCTTTTAGGTTTGGAACCTTTCCCCCAATTCTAGGATGCGTAGTAGCTCTAGTAAAAGTAAGTCCGTAGCTGGATGCAGAGTTTGAGCTTCGGGGTGAGGGAGATATCTATCTTGATACTTTCATTTTCTTGTTAATGTTAAATAAAAAGCATTCGAAATTCCAAGCTCACAGATTGGGCAAAGAAAAGGCTTTCCTTTCCATTCCAAAACCATGCTAAGTAGCAGGTTTTATCGCACTTCGGAAATCCCATAAAGAAAGTAACTAGACTTTCGATAGCCCTACCCGATCACCCCAGCTTTGCTCTAGCTCTTTTATTGATCCTTTACCTAGCCCCGCATTTCTTTTATGACTGACAAGCACATTCATTCTTTAACCAATCGGGTGACCTACCATTGAAAGAAATCTATCTCTTATCGTCAGCCAATCCCGACCGGCTTGACAATTTTCCCTTGTTTACTTCTAGATTTCCTTAATAAAGAAATTTGAGAGCCTTGCTTTGGAAACGGCCTGAAGACTAGATGTAAACGAGAGGATAGTTTTGTTACTGGCCTGACAGGACAGAAGAGGAAACTCCAACTTAGAACTAGACTTTGTCTTTCACACTCCATAGCTCTAAGACGAGGATTTGGTTATTAACTCGAATAGGTGCCCGTGCACGGAGTCCCTACGACTTACCTACTAGACCTTTTTTTTCCTTACTAAATTAGTTAACTTGTTTGATTAACATCCCTCAAGCCTTTAACTATCTACCTTGCCTTTATGCTTTCCTAACTCCTTAGCTAGAAGTCCTATGCCCTTGGGATCCTAGCTAGCCTCTCTACCCTACCTTCTTGCCCTAATACATGTGGGATTGCTAACCAATGTCCTCTGGGGTCTAGTCCCTCTGCTATCCAATTGCTCCGGGTGCTCTAATGGTAGTAGGGGTGCTAGCTCTATTGACCGGATGTATTGCTTATCCCTTCCCCTCTGTAGCATCAGTCGACGTGTAGGATGCTCCGCTGGTATACCTTTTTAAGTTGAAGTCTTAACCCTTTTATGGCCGACTTAGACATTGAACTCTTGGCTTATCGTCTAGCATCTCTCTCCATAGGACCAGGGGGAAGGCCCCACTATCTCTTGGTCATCCAACTTGGGACCACTTAGGAGCATAGAAGAATACAGTGTAATGTCCACCAGAAGCCTACCGCACCCGCCGCGTATACAAGTGAGTGCTGTTAATGCAGGCGGAGAGGTAGTAATAGTAATATCGACCCGATGGGCATCAACGGCAAAGCTGGCTCAACGTATGCTCTCAATTGGGAAAGAACCAGTTAGTCTTTGTCCTGTCGTCGGATGAAGTGAATCAAGCCATGCTAGCATTCGTTCCCGAGGTAGTGCTTCTCCAATGGAAAGGTTTAACCCTGGTAGGGGTCACTCTGACTTGAAAAAATGCGTGCACAGCTAGGACATCACTGGACCTGCTGGAGCATTGCCTTCTACCCTCCGTCTGCCCCTCTCTCTCTGTCCTTATTCGAATTGAGAAACGAGTCAGATTGCTAACAACCTAGCTTATGAAAGGCTCTTGTCTCGCGCTACTACCTGCCCAGTAAGAGGATGTTTTTTGGTTTATGTCGTCCAAAGAGAGGGCTTCCCTACCAGCACAAAGAAGAAATTCAATAAGATAAGAGAGGCTTTTTTTCATCAAGAAAAGACAAAAACCGCATGGAGTGGGGGAGGCACTTATCCAGTACTTCCGAACTCGTCTTTCATCTACAGACATTGGCTCGCTAAAGCCAATAGTTCGGTGCCCGGGCAACAGCCACTCATCTTTGGTTGCAGCTTCGGCTGAAGCCTATGTTTTCAGTTCCATTCCTTGGTTGGTTCTCCGGTTGATTGCCCAGCCCGCGTCACACCTTAAAAAGCTTTTGAACGGCAGTTTCACTTACTTCTCACGGACATTGGACCTTCTTCAAACTGGCCTTTGAACTTTAGCAAAGAAAAGAGTCTGTCTATAGGATAGAACGGGGAGCTATTTGCTAATCGAGGGCTTCACTTCCCTGCTCTGGTTCAAGACTAGCTAGGTATCCTCCTCAGTATCGTTACCACGATAGCTTGAATAATCTAAGAACTTGGCTACGATTGCCTCGAAGGAATGCAGAGCTGTCTTATAGTAGCGAGCACCCCCTTATGAACCTTAAACCAGAAGACAGAATCAGATTTATTACCAATGGGTAATAAGTCATACTCCCGAAATAGTAGGATTCGTCTAGTCCTGTGAGCTGGCTCTATCAATACCTCTCTTCCCTTCCTGTGTAGAACTCTGATGAAACCGTCAAAACAAAAAATATATATAAACTATAGGCACCCACCTTTGACTAGTATACTCGGGACTTATTCTACTTTATAGGCGTTTGTTTTGTTGATGCATTCCTGTTGAGAATGAAGAAGTAGTTTGGCTCTGTAAGCTCGAAAAATTTCTTTTACAGCCAGAAAGGTTCACAGAAGAAAATTGCCTAAGAGAAGGGAAGGGGCCCATTAGCCACCAATAGTAGAGAGTGGGGGCGGTAGTGCGGTAGGCATGCTAGCGTAGGCTTCACCCCATGACTCTTTCTGCTCCCGGGCTGTATCTTGCCAGTCGATGGTTGTTTTCGGCGATGTTATGACTATAGCTTCCGTTCCGTCTGGGTGGTGCCTTTTCTCACAAGGAGAATGTAATTTTTTACCACCCTTCGATCAGCTAATAAGGGGCACGGATCGTTAGCTCCTGCACACACACGTGGTACTGACTTGGCCTAACCCGCCTAACCGAGACTCTTCCTCGAAGAGTGGTGATCCGCTTAAACAAAGAGGTTGGTTCAGTACGCTCCCCGCCTAGCCCATCATCCCTAATGAACGGCAAGAGCAGATCCTTTTCTCGAGCAAAGCCAGACGGAACAGAGGCTAAGCAAGCTGAGGCATGAAGTTCACCGCTGACAGTTCAAGTAGTAGTGTTCCACTCTTCGATAGTTAAGCGATCTCGTACTAAACGCAAACACCGTGTTTTTTCGGCATCGAGCAGTTTCCGCTCTGAAAGAGGTGCCAAAATAGAGAGAAAATTTCTCTTTTACATCTATATGCGGCTGGACTTGATCAAAAAGATAGCGCGTCTCATGGCTGAATTGGTCTTGTTAGCTTTTTCCTATAGGCGAGATGCACCGTTTTGAGGACTTCTACCCAAAAAGAGGAGATCTAGTAGGTGGGCGAGTGTACTCTAAGTGGTTACGGCTGTTCCCTTAGCCTATGGTGATTCTATTCAATTGACATTACCTGCCCTGAAAAAGCTAACTTTTAGAGTTCCATCAAGGCCAGCCCGGCACTCACATAAGAAAGACCACCCTTAGCAGATCCTCCGGACAACAAAAGAAAAGGCAATGCTAATTGAGGCTGGAAACGAACAGGCCTGAAACTATTAACATAGCCTTGCCCTCTTTCCGTCCATTCCCTACTCTCTCTAATCTGATCCGTATCTTCAATATATAGACGAGAAATAGAAAGGGGAATCGTCACTCGGTACACCCCGGCCTACGTTCATAGCCTTTGTAAAGTCTGCCTTGCTTGTAGTAGAAAAGGTTGCTTACGGCGCTGGCTAGAGGAGCCCTTTATTGAGGGGCTGACTTTCAATCTAGAGATCATGAATGAGAGGCGTTAGCAGTTTCAATAGGGGATAGCAGTGTGCGACCAAAAAAGGAACGAGAGGCGGAGTATTCTCTATGAAGATCCATCTTCCCTGTCCTGATCTCACCATTGATGGGTGGCTTAGTCCGTTCGCTCCACAAAGGGAACTTTAGTAGACCGAAAAACGGAGTTGGTGGTTAGCTTCCCGGTGACCAGCTCATTCATTTGATTCCCTTCATTGCTATATCGACTCTTTCTTAAGCCTAACTACTACTTAATGTTAATGACGATTTTGAATGTTTGCGATATATTAGTAACCCCCTTCCTGTTATACCTAAATTACTTGGTCCGATCCAGCTCCAGCTTCCTGCTACTATAAAGACAACTAAAGGTAATGCCAATTTTATTACTTACTCTTTTTTTGATAGCAAGGGCGAGGAAATCTGGTAGAAGCGAAGCGCTTACGTTTACATAAGAGGGGCTCCGCTCTTTCATTTGATGTCAGGATTGACTATGAATTCTCCTAGTGAGCAGTTGTGGTTCTTTTTTTCTAGTACGGTTTGAAGAAGGACAAAAGTTCTGGCTGTGGCTTTCGTTGAGCCGATTATGCGAGACCAAGAGCTCTTCAAGAATGACCAGCAATGGCAAAAGCAGAGCCCAACACTTGATCGATCGTACATGTGTTCGGCTATGCGTAGAGTAGTTCGATTCGTGTTCAATACATAGAGCGCGCAGGCGTACTTTCGTTACGGACTTTTCCTATTCTATTCTCATTACGAGATGAGCGGGTTGGAGAATAAGATCAAGTCGAAATATATCAATTCTTTATCTTCTTCATTCAAAGGAGAGTATAGATGGGACGGTCAAGAGATTCTGGCTATCAAGTTCCAGTGTGATCTACGCCTGTTAGACTGCCGCGGGCTGTAATGGATTGGACTATGAATACTTCTTTCTAGTGAAAGAAGGATATCGTATCGGGTTGGACCCGCTCTCTTCAGGTCTTTGCAATGATCAAATAGAACCGCACCCCTTGAAGCCTTTGTATCCACATAATGAGAATTTAGTAAAGCTTCTCTTCATCAGCTACTTTCGCGAATGCCTTCTATCGACAAAGAATCCCCTGAGTTAGCAGCCTGCCCTACTTATCTAGCCGGTGTTTGCTAGGTTTATTGAGCTACCTCACTACTGCTTTCACTGGAAGCAGCTTAGCTTGTATTATACGTAAGACATCTAGATTGGCTTGGTGTTCAGTGTACCGCCTTCGATCAAATTCGTTAATTTGAGAAAAAAAGGCATAATTCAAAGTACAGGCAGAAGGAAAAGAGCCTAGTCGTGCAAAGATCCAAGTATTCTGATTCAGATAATGAATGACTGACTCTTAGTCACAGCCGGGGTGAACCCGATTTCTAGTTGAAGATGTGCTTCCTTAATAGAGTGGCAAGAAGACCACGTATCCCCCCTTTATGCAATAAGCGCTTTGAGAGTCTGAGAAGAAGCTGTAGCTGATCCTAATAACATTGCTGTTTCGGAGAACATTGAAGGTCCCTTATGGCTGCTGCAAATATGGCTCTGGGAATATTTCCCTTTCATTGCTCCCGTTCCCAGAGAGATTCCAAAATATGGCTGGATGAAGTGGATTGTAATGAGCGATTCTGATTCAGATGTCAATGTTCAAGATGATAAGAAATTGAAAATGGCTCGCTCTATCTTCAACGCCGTTACCGAGGTCCTTTTTCTCTCTGTAGGGACGAAAATAGCTGGTCCTTCATGGTGGCTTACCTTATTGCCCAAGTTCGTCGAGTCTATCTCTGCTGCAGAGCACGCCGAACGTGACTTAAGGTTATCACTTTGAATGACTTGGTTTGTTTATCAATCCTGGAGCACTATTGTCCCCACCGTTGTGCTCGGCAGTTGGGGTACGACCAGGCTATACCCACCCGCTCCTTTCCTGGTAGTAGTTTCAATTCTTTGGTACGCAAGGGTCCTTCCAGGATATTCGCACTGCTTGGGATCATTACGCAAATTGTTATGATGTGAAATTGCAAATTCAGCCGAACAACTATAAGCCCACATCACTAGTAATGTACCATGACTGGTGGCAGTTCTGACTCGCGCCTCAACTGTTTCCAAGCCTGCTATTTGCCTGATGGTCCTTTATTCAAGTCTGTTGCCGTGACGAGTTGCGCCAATTCCCCCGCTGCTAAGATAAGAAAGATGGCGGCCTTTCTGAAGTAGAAGTTCCGCAAAGACGCCAATCCGCTGCAACAAGCTACTCTTTGGCTCGCAACAAGCATAGGCTGAAAAGCCGTAGCGCGTTAGCACGCTGCTGAAAAACCTACTCTCTATAAGATAAGAAGGCTGAAAAGTGCTATCTATAAGTCGAACAAGCGTAGGAGCAAACTCCGGCCCGAGGAAAAGCCACTGGATTTACCGAACAAGCAACGTTTTTTGCGCTCAAGGGGCTTCTTAAGCTCCACGGAATGAAACATAAGAAGCCTCATCGGCTGAAAGAACTAACCCGGGGGAGGAATGAGATCATGACCCACGATCGAATTTCAGAGATCACGTCATCGACGGAAGAGGCATGCACGAGGAGAAAGAGTCCAGGGATCAGAAGGAAATTCAAATGCCTCACACAGGCAACTCCGCTAGGCTCAGCAGATAAGGCGGGATTGAAAGAAGAGAACGGCTATTCCTATCATCAAGAAAAGAAAGTAGGACTTTCCTTCGGCTCCATCAATGAATTACTTTCCCCTAGAATGGCTATTCTTCAAAACCTCAAAGAGCATCCGGGTCCGCCTCAGGGCGAGACTAATCCTTCATACTATAGCATAAAGAGCCACTCATTCAAATGTGAAGGGATCGGTGTTGAACTCAACCTCTTTAAATGCGTAGAAAATAAGGATTCAGAGAGGTAGACAGTAAATGGGGTCTCACAGAGTCCTATAGTTCCGGCCCAACTTCCGACTGAGTTCCTACGGACGTTGGAAGCGTTGACGATCTTTCTTCCTTTCCTTGTGGACATGACTACTATTTAGCTGTGCTTGATTAGTCCTCGCATGACTCTTCTTCACACTGATTTCAATCCGATTCGTCGACTCGGATATCAATACCTTCTACTGATCATGGAAGCTAGTGTGGCTAATGTGTCAGCAAACTGATTCTTCGTACTCGACAGATAATTGAAGGTAATCCGTCTGAACTTTAGGCTGATATCCTCCAGATACTGATGGTAGGGAATGAGCTTCTGATCTTTGGTTTTCCAATCACCAGTTGTCTGAAAGATGATAAGTGACGAATCTCCTTGATTCTCAAGTCGAGGGCGCTTCTTCGCCAGATACCCACGGATGGCACCATCAACTAAACTCGACCTCTTGATTGGCAGCAATCTTGTCTTCTCGTACGACCTCAAGTCTGTTCAGGTGGCCAGTGTACTATCTGTTTGAAGTGATGCAACATTGCTTTGACCGACGACTCTGCTCCTACCACGACATTTGACCCATAGGTCCTTCGTGTCTTCTTGCAGTTGTAGTTTGTCGTGCCAGGCAAGCGAATAGGCTCTAAGGTTCCACGGGTTCTCTTCTCGAGTTTTCAAGCGCAAATTCGGAAGAAAAAAGAGTTGGAAGACGGAGCATAAAGCAAAGGTGTAACAAGCCTCCGCTCGACTAATAAGTAGTATTGGCAGGTGTACCAGACCTTCTTCTGTGTTCGGACTTTCTTGTAGGAGTTCTCGGAAGGTCTTCCTTCGGCCTTCGTTCCTTGTTCGCTTAAGTCGGTTGAGAATATAGGATAGCCAGACAGAGCCGAGTTCGGTTAAGCTTAGCTTCTCCGTCACCTTTCGTTAAAACGGCTTGAGGCTCATCTTCTTTCTTTCTTGACTCGGATAGGAACCCCTCACCCTACGAAATGAAAAGAGATGGCGGTTCCTCGGCCTTGCCCCATTCTGCTTCTGAACCTATGTATTGGGTTGGGGAAAGCTGCTTAACTTCGCGCCTCTGCCCTTGCATTCGGTTGACCTCTTCGATGCCATCTTCTTAGCTGCCTCTCACTCTAGAGAAGCGGATTTCCTTTCTATGACCTATGGCTGTAGAAGGACTACTTCTTCCATCTCATAAGATAACTACTTTCACAGCTCAACCCCGGTGAAGATAGTCAAGATGTTGCCCACCGAACCCTATTTATTAAGTTTCACAGTTCTCCTCTCTCTCTGTTGAAGATTGGCTTGTGTGGAAGGTTGACTCTTCAGTCAATGGCCTTCGAGGAAAAGCTGGTAACCGCATCTAAGCATATACTTTAATTGGGAGGAAGACGCCTATAAAGAGTACTTAGCCGTACCTTCTTCGTTCCTTAAGAGCATATTGTCCCCGCTCCTAAAAAGGAAAAAGAGAGATATTGCCCGACCTAAAGAATGCAATATTCTGGCGTAAGGGAAGAAGTTCTGAGCTATGTAATACCGAACATTCCGTCGACAAATCCCACGACAAAGATCTTCTATGCTGATCTAGTACATGAACTCCGTAAAGTAAGGAATGAACAGTAAACAATCACTCGTCTTCTTCGGTCAAGTTCTGAGTAAGAAAGTTTTCTTTTGACTACTTTCATAGCCTGCAGCTGGGTTTAAAGTACAGATTTTCAGTCCCTGAAATCAAGTACTCTTTCCTTGTCTAAGAAATTCTATCCCTCAACACAAGAGATAGAGTTCGTTCCGGTAATCTGAACTAGACAAAAAACATCGGATGTGCGCCAGAGGATCAACCAACTCTTTTCTCATCACTCGAGATCCGTAATTCCTACAGTTCTAACTAAACAGGGGCTGGGAAAGAAAAAAATTTCTATTTTAGAATAGGGGGTGGTATTGATCTTTTATTCCTTCCGGGGG
Organism: Euphorbia neoarborescens; assembly: GCA_948330485.1. Lineage (NCBI taxonomy): Eukaryota > Viridiplantae > Streptophyta > Magnoliopsida > Malpighiales > Euphorbiaceae > Euphorbia > Euphorbia neoarborescens. The sequence continues at coordinate 56,574 of CAOJCR011173244.1, read as the reverse complement.
TTTGGCTTCACTTTCATTCCTATCCTTACTTTATTGCTTCCTGACTTGAGGAGTGAAAGGCTGGCAGTAGTCTACATATAAGATAGAGCTATGCCCTGAAGAAGTTAGCTCTGAAGGCAGAACTCAGGGCTTCTAGTAGCCCTTCCTCCACCAAGAGAAACCCTAGGAGAAGACTGAGAGTTGGACTTGCTCGCATGTAAGAGAATGAACAAGAGAAGGAATGGAAGAAAGACGGAAGGTATTCTCACTGGTTGGCAGAAAAAAAATATCATAAGTAGGCTCAATAGAGGGTGAAGCAAGGAAATGTTAGGCCTTGGGATTTGAACTTGGCTTTACGACTGACGCTACTCTTTAGCTCGAACTCTCTTTTTACACTGAGGCCTTAGCTGCTCTAACTCCCTACATCGTTAACTCGGAACTCCTAATTAGAACTCCAGGTTTAGCTTTTCCTTTTCCATTATCCCTAGGGGAAGCAGGAAGACAGGAAGAGACTTTGAAAGTAAAGGATCCCCGACCCTATCCATCAAATGCGCAACTCGTCTTGATTTTGACGCGTGGGCCTTTACCTGAGCTGACCTGGCTAAATTCGCTGTATATGCCCTTTTTTTTGAAGGAAAAGAACGAGTACTTATTTAGAACTTTGGGCGGGAAGGACTTCATCTCTCCGACGAGACCAATTATAATAATTATAGTGCTGAAAGTTCGCCTTCTTCAGAGGCGGGTTTACCAGATTTTTCTAATCCTTCTTCTTACTACAATCCTCAAACATTCAAGGGGGGACATCCTGACGGGGGAAGAATATAATCAGATCAAAATAAATATTTATTAAATATATATGGAGGGAGTAAAAAAGAATTTTCGAAATGAAATCGAAGACGGAAATCTTCCATATTTCTCTCTTTTTCAGGAAGATGTTGAAGTGGGTTTTAAATTAATCGGAAAAAACCAGATTCCAGCTGGAATACATTTTCCACGAACTAAAAAATTCATGGAATCATGAAAGATGGAGATTGGAAAGGGGATAAGTCAACCCTCTTTACAAGTTACAAAGAAATTGAAGAAATCATATCAAATAAAAAGTTTTTTTGAATTGGGCAAAAGGTCAATATTTTCTAAATTTAAGGACTCATCAATTCACGAGTGAATTTAACAAGGAAACTTAAGTCCGTATGTTTACCACCTAAAGCAGATAGTTTTTCTAAAGACAAATCGAGGTGGAAAGTATAGAGATTTCCACCCAGGCGTAAAAAGGGGTTATTGACAAAACTTAATGAAAAAAGCTCTGCATGGGCGGGCTTAACACTTGGCTAACTTCATCTTACGTAGATCGAATGCCCATCTTGCGCTCAACACTTAGTGAGCTCGAGTTAAGAGCACCGTCAATCCACTTTCAATAGATAGCACCGCAACAAATGTCGATTCTATGAATTGAAGGCTACATTCCTTTTTATAATAGAAAAGGCTAAAGGCCCACTTTCACCTATTCTATAGAGAATATAGACCATAAAAAGGAGGAAGGCAAGAAGCCCGGAAAGTAATTAGGCGAGGATCGACCATTTGACTTAGCCTAACCTAGGCAGGCCCCAGCGAGACGTAGTAATTTCCTTTCATGCAGAAGAAGGACCTCTTTCCTTCCCTTGAGCTAGAGTTCCGTACCTACATTGAGCCCTTTCCTTCTCTACTTAGCCGGGTAAGATCGGATCAGTTCCCAGAGGCAGACTTCTCACCTGGGGGAAGATAGAAGTAGGAAGATCAAGCTTGAGCACCGTTGAGTCGACTCTGCTTCGTGATCAAAGTCTACTTCCTAAACATCGACTTTCATGTGTTAAATATTACATTAATAAAAGTAAGTTTCACTTACAGAAAGAACTGATTCAGGTAGTGGCTAAAGAAAGAACTGATTCAGCTGATGTAAAGACAGAAGAGAACTCATACTAAAAAGGAGGGTATCGGTTTCGGTGTAAAGAAAACTGTATGGAAGATGGATTTTGCTAAGCTAAGTTCTTAAGGTCAATTACAGACTTGTGCTAAGCTCTAAATTCGTAAACAACACTGTATTACAGATGGATTGTAGCTGTGAGGTCCTCGGTTGTGAGTTGCCTTCCACTTAGTTGGAAGCGGTGTGCTACAAAACTAGGAGAAGAAAAGCACTTTTCAGACCAATTCTTTTGACCGATCAGAACCATGGGCTTACCCAGTTTCCTCAGAACCATTGGCTTACCCAGTTTACGTAGTATCTATCCGGAATACTAGTTATTTCCTTGGGCTTTAAAGCCCGAAGCAAGTAAGGAAGAAAGATGAGTTATTTTACTACATTCTCTGCCCGAGTCCGCCTCATCTTATTGCGGGTGGAGGTTATAGTTCTAGTTCCCAGTTCTAGAGAAAGGATTGGGAATAGAAAGAGTCATGGTATTGCCTACTCATGTTACTGATCATTATCCGACCTTCTTCCTTTTCTGGGAGGAGATCGATCACTTGGGCAGCTTTGGCCTTCCACCCGGTTAGCTTCTTGCTGATTTTCTCTATCAAGGGACTACTGTTAGCAAATGAAATTTTGGCTGAGACAAGTGGAAAGCCAAGGCTCCCTGTAAAGGGAGTTGCTCCTCATGCATACCGAGAATAGAGAGGATAGCGGCTTTTAGAGCGGAAGAAATAGCGGAGCAGAATACATTGCATTTTAGAAAGTTTACCGGAAGGCCAGAGTATGTGTGGAAATCTTGCAAGACCAGAGTAAGGTTTTGGACTGAGTGGATGTCCGGATTGGGAAAGATCATCAGATCATCAGCAAAAAGGAGGTGGGAAACGGAGACCCCATCTTTAGAGTATGGGACCTTTTTGACCTTCGCTTCTTCACAGATCTGTAAGAGCAAGGATAGACATTCCATGACAATGGCAAAGAAATAGGGGGGAGGGGGTCGCTTTCTGGCTAAGACATACGATCAATCAGGTGAAAACGACTTATAAGAAAGGCTTTTTCCCGCTTTCTTTGCTCGCTTGCTTACTTCCTCCTTTGCTACTACTTTTTTTATGAATTCCCTAGAAGGTAATATCTTTCCAGCCTCTTCAAACCTGGGAGTAAGTCGTAAGTAAAGGCTAGTTTCCACCTCGCTACCGGTGGTGAAGCTTAACTAGTAGATCGCTCTCTAGCCGTAAAGTAACTTGGCTTTTCTTTTAGGAGAAGGGAAAGTCTTTTCAATGCCCCGCTCCAGGAAAAGACCGTAGGTATGATGAATGGTAACATCAGACAGGGGCTTTCCATTACGAGAAGGAAAAGCAAATCCACGGATCTCCCCCCATTTTCTTTTGACTTTTTCGCCCGAAAAGCCCATATCGAGTAAGCCCCTTTCGAGGCTTTTTTCCATATGTACGAGCTCTTCAAGGCTTTGGGGAGGGAGATCCCTCCCTGATCCGAACGTTAGAAGGGGGAATCGACTTCTAATCGACTCGCGCCTCTCATACTCCGAGAAAAGGAAAAGTTCGGGCGCAGGCGGGTGATTCAAGTCTAACTCTCCGTAAAGAACCTTCATGACAGGGATGTCGCCAATTGAAAACACGTCATTTACAAGGAAAGCGATTCCCCAGCCCCAGAAACCACCCACCCCGGCTTTTCTAAAAAAGAAGCAGAGAGCTCGCCCACCAAGGATGAGCCCTACTTTCTGTAAAGAAGGGGCGTACCGGTTAGAAAGACCATCATTAGCGCAAGCAGCGCAATAGCCTCGGTTAGAGCAAATCCTCCACTGATGAGAAAGAAAGTGCTCAATTTATTGGTAATCTTACGTCTGATCATGGATTGAATTCCATTTTTCACTCAGCTCTCGGGACTGTCCGCCAACTTGCTAGTCTTTCTGCGATCAAACAATTCGAAATTCTTTGTGAAAGGAACTGCTTCAACACTAGAGACTTTTTCAGAGTCTCCTGGGAACACAAACCTTCCTTTTGAATAAGACAGCAAGGTAGGCGCGAGACAATCCTATCCAAGCGAATAATCCAATGACTTCCCTTTTTTTTTTGCTTCTTCAGGCCTGAAGGCTAGTCAGCTTTCTTTGACTGACCAAATGCCCGCCTCGGTTTTAGTTTCACTTCCCAAGAGGGGAGTCACGTAAAACAAAAAGATTGATTGATTGATTCAATGCACTCGGCAAAACCATTTTACACTTAAGTTTAAGTGAGGAAAGCGATGCGTTGGATCGACTGGGGAACGAAGTCCCGGGAGTTCTTCCACAGCTACTAGCTTTACCGGGACACGTCACACTTTCCCCATCTCGGTGATTAAGTGAAAAAGCATGACCTAAAATTAGTCATTTTTGCTATCTCAATTTGCTGTTTTCCCGTCTTTTTTGCATGAAATTTGCTAAAAAGAAAAAATCAGCTATCTTACACTAAACGGTCAATAAAGACGTCGCTTGCTTGTTGTTGTGGGAAAGCTTTGTTAGCTATGAGTTCTTCTGTTAGCTTCAGGCTTATCCTTAGCTGTCTTTAGCCAAGGGGTATCATACGAAAATGAATCCCGCATTTTAGCTCTCATCTCAGAGTTATAATAGAAATAGAAGGGTTAGTTAATGAGCTTATCGTGATCTAGCGGGGCTACCTCCTCCCAGGCATCTCCTGCCTATCTCACTTTCCTAAGACTAGCTAACAGCATATGTTAGTTAAGGAGCTAACAGGTAATTCATATTATTTCTTTTATTCGTCATTTATATAGGGTTCATAAGCTAAGTGACGATAGATTGTTAATTCAATTCCCTTTTTTCGCTTCGCACCTTTCAGGGGAAGAGTTAAGTATGGTATGAGTTAGCTAAGAAGAGTTAAGAGTAAGAGCGGGTTAGCTACATTAGCTACATTGTAACTCGTTGGTTAGTTAAGGCATCGTTCGCATTGGATTATTTAACCGCTTCGAACTCAATCCCAAGCAAAGTATAATAAGAAAAGCTAGTCTGAGATGAGACTTCTATTGATCAAAAAGCAAACAATGAGGAATTCTCTCTCCTTCTGCTTGTTGCGCTTTTCCTAGTTTTTTACTGTTGATAGTCCCCCAAAGAAAAGAGTTTAATCAAAACAAGGAGCAAGAACAACTAATCCGATCATGGCATGGAAGCAGGTTCTCTCAGTCATCCGCTGAAGCTGCTATTTAGCTACAGGCTCAATCAATAAAATAATTCCCCCATTGCCTGATGAATCCCTTTTAGTCCCAATCAAGCCAAAGCAAAGAATAGAGGGGCTCGGAAGGAAGAGACTTTGAAAGTTTGTTTTGGCCTTCCCGTTACCCTAATGATCCCTTTTTCCTCCTTTTAATTGTTGTTCTTTCTAGTTTCCGCAGGTATGTTTGGGAAATCTCCATTCTTAATGAACAAGCGAGTTAAGGTCTTCGACCAGTCTTTTCCCAGAGAAAGGAAGCCTAATTCCCTTGATGAAAATCAGACAACTTGCGTTTTCCCGGGATGCAAAAACCAATTAAACAGGTATTGATGCCCTTACTCCGACGAGCATTCTTTTCTTCCAATCAACAGACTTAACTCCGATACCACATCTGATGTTAGCTGTAGTTTATGCTGTAGCATCGGTTATAGCTCTCGTTACGAATGAGCCCAATCTATCTATGGCAACCTTTACATTAATTACGTAATTTCTGTAAAGAAAGTTTCGTTAGCCAAAGCAGCTATTTTTTCCATCAATTCGGGATATTTTCTGTGAGCTCTTTGGAGATTACCTAGACTATATATGTAATTTTTAAAGAAAGTACTAACCTCTTTATCTGCTTCTCAAGTATTCCCTTCTTCTTCCAGCTTTTTCGCTCCTCTCCTTACAGTATAGTGACTTCGTTCCTCTCCTTAACTAACCTCGCGCTAGCGCGCAACATCAATCCCTTGCTTCCAAATATGGATCTAGATATGTAACTGCGACAGAACCGGCTCTACTGCGAGGTCTACTCCGAAAAAATTGGACTGGATCACCGGGGATCCATAGAATCTACAGGATCTACTTCTGTGTCTGGATTTGTTACAACTAAAAGATTTCGAACCGTTGATGTAGCTGGGTCACTCGGGGTCCCAATTATCAATCTAGCTTTCATTTTTTACGCTTTCTTCTTAGGGCCAAGAATGCAATATTTTTTTTTGTTTAATAACTGACCTCAAAGTGCTTCTTCCGGGCCCTCACATTCCATGTTGCTAGATTCATTGATTGGATTGACCATAGTTGCGCCCCATTCCCCGGCTTCCTCTTTTTCCAGAAAGGATTGAATCAAGAAGACAATGCGCAAGAAAGAGGATCTTAGTAGTTACACTTTTAGAACAAAGAAAGTAGTCTTGAGAAGACTTGCTGCCTAGCGCTATAGCTTTGCAAGGCCTAAACTCAAATCGATTTTCGTCACGTCAGTGGTAGCTTAGATAAAGAAGGTTCTTACCCGAAAGAAAAATTTTGAATTGCTTAGGCAAAAGAAGGTGAGTACACTTCACTCGATATCGAATACTCAACAGACAGGCAGACCGGATGAGAAGGATAAATCAATCGCCAATGCTGATACAAAAGGAAACCCGTAACCGCGCTTTCACTTAAAAACTGAAGGGAATGAGCCGAGGTCAGGAACTGAACTACCTGCTTTCGGGTCAGGAGGGAAACTCACTAAAGCAAGGGCTTCAAGATCACAGTAATGCCTGCCAACTTCGTTGCCTTGGGTACGAATGTCATGTTCAAAGCAGCAACCAATATACAAAGGAAGCTAGAAGAGACGCATACCCTAAGGTAAGGGAGAGTGAGGTGTGGAGTGGATTTGATTGGTGCAAGCCCAAGGTCTCATTCGAAACCAACAGCAGTTCATGCTAGCGACAGCTCAGCTGCAGGAGTGAATTAAGGAAGTCAGTGCCAGTCACCGGACATTCCCTTTTCTTCTTGTTGGATTTCTTTCCACTCTCGTAGAGAAAGAGTAGCAGCAAGAGTTTGAGTTTGCACCATGATTCCCCCCTCATTCCCGTTCCCCTTTTTGGTGGCTATCACTACTCCTTGGTAAGGGTGAACTCTCTTAAGAGAAGGTCGGTCGGGTTGAGTAATCGGGAATCACAGGTTCAAGTATTCGTTCCCGGGCTTTCGACCCGCATCTTTCTTTTTCGTCTGTGCTTACCGCTATAAATTTATAAAATAGTACGCCTAGGGACTTCATCAATCCAATGAACAGACAAAGCGGCTTGGCCGAAGGGGTGTCGGATATTCGCAATTCCATCAAGCTTAGGCAAGTGCAAGCTAGCAAATCTCTTATCACGCTTTTGAAAGTGCCTTTATCTTGAACGGCCAGTCACTCCGTACCTGTGAGCAATCTTGTGATAAAGCCAGGAAAGCCTGCCAGAGAAAAGGCTAGGTAAAAAGCTAGGGACGAAGTGACTCGAGCGAAGCGAAAGGTAGTTAGGGAAGGAGATCTTCTACTAAGGTAGACGGAACACCAAGGCAATCTCAACCTCAACAGCATCTATTAGTATTAGGCGGGGACAGGATTCGAACCTGCAATCTCCAGGTCATGAGCCTGGTGAGATAACCATTCCTCTACCCCTTTCGAACTCCGAAAACAACGTTCAACTTACATGTGTAAAGCATAAGACCTAAGTAGCATGATTAGACCTGCAGTGGTGAACCAGGCGTACTACTTCCCATCCCGGTCGAGCACTACGTTCCTTCTGTTCCCTCAACTCTTTGAACGAAAAGCCTATAGTTTCCTTTTTTTCTGCTTTCCCCAAGTTCCCTACCTACTTTTCGTTTTGTAAATTCCTCCTCCTTCCCGCTCCGGTGCATCGACCTCTTCATAAGAGAGTGGAGTGGTAATCCCTTCTTCTAGGCAAGTGAAAGCTTTGTATCATGAAGATACTGACAGTGTGCTCTTTGATGGAGTTGTGTAAATCTCTCTTTCCGGATAGCTCTTTTAACCTAGATCCTCTCGTCCCAAAAAAATGCCAGCCAGCTTTCTTTGGCAGTGGAAAGTGGATCAAGCTTCAAAACCTTATACTTCTTATGGTTGGTTATTGCGTGTAGCTTCTTTTCTCTGGTTTCGCCAGTCAATGAAAGCCGCCTACTTATTATGTTTCACATCCTTACACCTTTGCCTTTGAGTCGAGTTAGCGCTAAATCCCGGCCCTTTCCTTTTACTTATAACTACTTTTTTTACAGATCCTACTCTCACGTAAGTAACAAGATACGGCTTAATAATAAACTAGCTCTACTTATTCAACTAGATCTACTGACCTGACGAAACTAGCTTCTATTTCATATCCTTCCGGATCAGTGCCTGCTAACCTCGGTAAAGTAAAAATAGCTAAAAAAAGGGGGAAAATAGCCTATTTGAGAATCGTGATCACATCCTCCATTCGTAAAGTTGAGTTGCATCCAAAAAGAAGGGTTTTATGGCTGACGATATAAAAGACGAAACTAGTCTTCATAGATGATAATATGCTCCAAGCGGCATAGCCCTCAGCTTCGGAATCATATCATTCCTTATCAGCGAACCACTATCTCACACTCGAAAAGCATCAATCGCTCCGCCCAGCTCGGCCGGCATCCTAACTGGAAGAAGTTCCCAGGGTCTCCGATGAGGATTTGAAGGCCATACCTCTGAGATAGCTAAATTGTCTGGGCATTCATCCATTTAGTGCAGTTACAATGTCATTGCCTATCTCTTTCTACTCATTTATGGTTTGATCACATAACTCAATAGCTCGGGAACGAAGCGAGAAAGATCGTACTAAAATATCTCTTGTGTCATCCACAACTTTGGGATCGGCAGAAGCCTTCTCTTCTGGGCTAGGAGTGAAATGCCCTCTATCGACTCTGCCAACAATAAATAAGCCAACTCTATCTTATAGAGTGCGAGACAAAGAAGAGAAAAGAAAAAGAGGGACAGATGAAGGAGTTCTCCTTTGTTTTGATGGTACAGCTATTTCAGCGGGCAAGAATGCTTCCTCCCCATCAACCAAGGTGTAGGGAGAAAACTGGTTGGATCTTCTCTTAGAAGTTCTATAGGCCCATAAGGCAAAGGCTAGCTCCTCGGCCCAATCATAGGAATGACCCTTGCTCCAGTTCTTAGGATAAAGGAACTTGAACTATATCTTATTACGGGTCTCTGTAAGACCTTCCTTCCAAGTAATTCTTTTGTGTCCAGCTCCAGGCTTTCAAGAAGAGAAGAAAGACCCTACGGCCAAGACTTCCATGTGGTCTTTCAGAAGAAGAAATCGACCCTGGTCATCAGTCCTGGCCGGCTGGTGCTTTTCCCTCCCTTTCACAAGCTTGGTTAGCAAAGTACGATTCTCATTGGCCACCAGCCCAGCCTCGATCTACGGGCATTCATCTCCATAGCCCTTTTTCTTTAGCAGTAAAGGCCGGCTGGCCGAGGTCGAGTTCCTTCCTTATTGAGAATCTATATGGCTTTGGTCGTCTCTATTATTTGATTTTTCAATAGCCAAAAACTTTTTTTTTCAGGTCTGCGAGAGGTCAATGTACTAGGGCTCATGCCCAAACAAATAGGGGCTTTCTTTTCTCTTGTCGTGCATGCGCCCCTCATGCTTTGGGAGCCGTTTTATGGCAAGACGGCTGAGTGGTCGCGTACTACAGTGAGGTGAGATGTTCAATACAGCCGTCTTAAACTATACCACGAGAAGGAGATGTACACAATAGTGCTGGCTGTGAAAGACTGGAGGCACTATTTGCTCGGGAAGGAGGCGCTTTACGAATAGGCCACTTTGATCAACAAGCCCCTTCAGTATCTACAGAAGCAGTCCAAGCTTCAGGAGGCGCGTCATATGAAGTGAGTCTCAGTTCCTGCAATGGTTCGAGTTGGTGATCCAGTACAAGAAAAGAAGGGCCAACGACGGTTGCAGATTTTCTGTCCAGACCCCTTTTTTATGTTATTAGTAAAGCGCAGCAACTGCTTTTTCTACCACTTTTTTTTTACTTCATGGACTTTACGGCAGAGTATGTCGGGCAAAGAAAGGCGTCTCGCGGTCCTTCATGACGCCAGAGTTGGATTACACTTTGGAGTAGATCAAACTCTGGCTAACCTGGAAAGACATTCTTTTTGGCCCAAGATAGAAGCAGATGTCCAACGGTGATGAGTTGTGTGTGCTCTATGCAGCACGTCGAAGCCGTCCAACAGGAAGTTGGGGCTTTATCAGCCCAATACCTTCCTGTCCATGCGAAAGGCATAACCATAGATTTCGTAGGACGATTGCCCTATCTCTTCAAGGGGGGAATAACTACGTTTTTGTCGTAGTCGACCTTTCAGATTTAGTAAGATGGCCATTTTGTACCAGGTTGATTCGCTGGCCGAATTCTGCTTCAAAAATGTAGTGGTCTACTGCTGTCTTTTTTAAAAAAAAAAATATGCTGCAATCTTCAATCATCGTTCATCGAGCGCTTTCTCTCATCTGCCTTCTATATATATATATTGTGGTCGTTAACGGGAGCAAATGAAGAGGAGTTTTATACCCCGCGCCTCCTCTTTCTTAAAGGCTAATCAAAGTAAAAGCGGTCAGCTTATTTGGTTGGAATGGGTCACCAATAGAACCGTCGGTTCAAATGTTGAGAATCTAAGATCGGGACCACATTTAAGGTTACCCGGTCTGGGAAAACAAACCCGCCGTTCATTCAATACTGCTACAACCGGAGCACGCATTCGTCGACCGGCCGAAGTGCTTTTTCAGTTTGTTATGCGTTCCAACCAAAGGCCCCCATTTCATTTACTTGGTAGCATACGGTTCGGACGATGGTTGTGTCCTGAACCCAGTCAGCGGCACATCTCCTAGAGAAGCGGCTGAACAGCTGCGAGCCGTTAGTTTCCTGGAGAACGCCGGTACCACCGGCAGGTTGCTGATATGAAGGAGAAAGCCCCCGGTCCCGACGGATTCAATGCCCACTTTTGTCAGGTCTGTTGGGGAATCATCAAACATGATGTGTGCAAAGCTGTATCGAACTTCTTTCGAAGTGGAAAACAGTTAAAATGGGTCAACTCAACTTTCCTTGAGCTGATCCCTAAGGGTGATAACCCAGAGGTGTCTTTGAGGCTATCTCATTGTGCAACGTGCTTGTAAAGAAAATCTCCAAAATTTTGGCGAATCGACTTAGGGAAATGCTTGATGAGTTGGTGGGTGCCCATCAGTCGGCTTTCATTAAAGGCAGGAACATCAGTGAAAACATTCTTCTGGCTCACGGGCTGGTCCGTAACTTTCATAGAGACAAAGGAACTCCTTTGTTTTGCGCCAAGTTCGATATTCGCAAGGCGTACGACTCTCTTCCTTGGAATGCTGTCCTCAATACCCACCCTTGAATCCTTGAAGTGAAATTTAATTTAGGTAAGATGGATTAGATAATGTATCTCCATAGTGTCATTTGCAGTTATGATTAACGGATCTCCATCTAGCTTCTTCCGGGGGGCCGCGGTTTGAGACAGGTCTCTTAGAGCCTATCTTTTCACCCGGAAATATTCAGCCCGCTTTTTTTTTAACAGGGAAGTAAACAACAACCGGATCACCCATTCAAGAAGATTTCAAAAAGTCTATGTTTATCATAGAATATATGCTGATGATGTGCTCATTTTCGGAGATAGCTCCGTGCGTAATGCGTTGGCCATCAACCAAGTGCTTAATTAGTTTTCACAGCTGGTCAGGTCTTGGGATTAAGAAAGCTAAATGCTCTCTATCATTCTCGGCCATCCGGGCGAAAAATCATTCGTACTCTTGGCTTCCGTGAGGCGCTGCTCTCTCTCAAATACCGGGGATTGCCCCTAGTATCTACCAGATTGAGACACTCTGACTGTCTCCCCCTCTTGGACAAGTTCAATCGCCGAATTAGCAATTGGAAAAGAAGGCTGCTGTCATATGCCGGAAGAATGGAGCTCATCTCCTCAGTGCTTGTAAGCCTTCACATCTATTGGTCGTCCGCTTTCAGGCTTCCGGAGAAGATCTTGAAATCCATTTCATTGAGCATTCGATCTGATCTTTCTTTGGGTCAGACCCCGAACCCACCTATAAGATCCATACGATCAGCTGGTCCAATGTAGTGTAGACCGAAGGATAAAGGTGGATTGGGTTTAAGAACTATTGAGGGCTGGGCTGGAATAGGACTTCCATTTAAATTTTCTGGAGAGTAGTTAATGATAATGGGTCCATTTGGACTCAATGGGTAAATTGGCTTTAGTTCTTTGCCTGGCTTCAATCGAGATTGCCTCATGAACTTTTAAAGGAACATTTTTTTAGTATATATATTAAGGCACAAGCACTACGAGCTCAATCTCAAGAACGGGCTTGCTTGCTACTAGATTGATAGCAGAAAGAAGGAACCTTACAATCCCTTTTATCTTTATCCTAGGCTTGAAGCGCTCCCGCCCTATAGGGAGTGGAAGTCAGAAATCCTATCCATTACAGCTCTCAGCCTAGGAAAATCTCAACTAGAGGGCTTACAGGGAAGGGAGTTAGAAAGCTGGTAAGGGGACAAAGGAAGAGAAGGAGATATGGTACTTTGACGGGTTTGAAGGAATTAGCTAACTATTACAAGTAGCGCTTATCGTTTAACGGGTGCGTAGCCGGCACGTATCTGGGCTTTGAACGAACGGCCCTTAACCTTACAGTTCAAGAATTAATTGCTTAATTGCCTCTCCCTCATACGCAAGTCAAGGAAAGCTGTCCAATCGGCTAAGTCTGAGAATGGACAGCTTTCTTTCAATGTCAATGCTTTGGGTTCTACTAGACACACAGCGAGAAGTCGTTCTGCTCTGTTCAGCTATCCCTAACACACTAGACCAAGCAAACCATCTAAGACCGAACCGTCTAACCGATCTGAGCTATCAGGATCCCTTTGTCAGTAAGTAATGGAGTTCGAGTTACCTGGATTGAGACAGTCTGAAGGATTAGTACCCCTCGGTCCAATTCCAGCTGCTGTTGCTCTCGAAGGACCGAAAGGGATCCCCATTCGCAATGTTACACCATGAGCTTGAAGCTTTCATCGCGTACATGCCTGACCAATCGTCATTTGAACGGTTTGGCCCGGAGTTGCTATTTGCAACTTTCGAGGGCTTCCTCTTTGGACTCCTGGTGTTCGCTATCCTTTCTCTAATGAGATTGAATTATCCTATCCTTCTCCGAAGGATACTAGGATCTTCGTTGAGAAGGCCCGAGCGGAACTTCCGCTTATTCCTCTTGATGAGGCGGTGGAAGGCGAGATGAGGTTAGGGATATTCGGCTCTTCGAGCCGATTCTCACGTTTAGGTTGGTCTTTCGTCTTTCGAATTCAAGTCTCGATTGCTTTGTGTGAAGCCACCGAATTTCACTCCTTTTATTTATGCAGCATTTCGGCTGTAAACTCTATGACCTTTCCCCACGCACTGAGGTTCGCTAGCCATCTTCCATTGACGGGTCCCGCCAAGTCCTTTCGTTCGACAGAAGTGCGCTTCGGGTCTCCGCTCCTTACTTTACTCTATCGGGCAAGTGGCTTACACTCCTTACCATCAGACAAATAGAGGTTTACCGGTACAGTCATCTATTGAAAAAGACTAATTCGTAGATCTTGCTCGATCGATAACAAGGGAATCGGAATTGCAAAACGAATGAGTAGGGGAGATATTTTACCGCCTTAACACCTTTCCTTCACACCAAGCAACTCCATTTTCTTTTTATGATTAATATCTATTTCAATAGAATAATATATATATTACCGCAAAAGCCAGATATCGCTTTTTTTTATCAAGAGTTCATTGACCTGGGCTCTCGACGCTTATAGGCTTGTGGTATAGTTCAGTTCGTACTCGCCTGTGGTCTCCGTCCCTTTCGATTATTAGTAGGGGCTCGTGCCTTCGTTCCGTTCTTTGCTTTGAAAGAGACTTGACTATCAATCTCTTCTTTCTGTTACGCAATATCTTTCATTTAAGTCGAAGACTTACTATTATTTTATTTCTTTCTGATTGTACTTCCTCTCTCGTTAGTGTACTCGTGGTACTCGGTAGTGCGCTCATGAAACAGTACTCTATTGTATGCATGGGAGTAAGGAGATATTGATTGCGCGAGCTAGCCGGCCGTAGCTATTTGGACTGCCGATATTTTAATTGAACGGTAGTTAGGAGCTCCAACTAGAATACTCCATTTTATAGATCCCTCCGTTCTTATCCCCCAATCCCCTAATGTTTGGTCCTCCATGAATGTGGTACCGGCACCTGTCTTGTTGCGAAATCCCTAACGTGTGATGAAAAATTACCGGGCAAGGTAAAGAGAAGAAAAAATCCATCAGCAAGTTATCCAACTTAGATGTTGCTAGGTTCCTGTCTATTGTAGTATTTTACTATCTTCACTTTTAAGACTCCAGTGTATACAAGTACAAGTACTTCTTTGTTCCTGTAGCAAATGGGGTCAGTTACTTTGAAAAAGTCTCTTTTTCTGCCTTTATAGCCAGCCTGTACCTGTACCTATTATCTGGGCTATTCGTTTTCTAGCATATCTTAAGTTAAGCATATCTCCTTCTAAGTTAAGGCCTAATCAATCCGTACGGCCAGTTCAAGTAAGGTCTCAAGGCTAGTAGTTATCCTTTCAAAGTAGGCAAGGCCAATCCACATCAGGCAAGGCAGTAGGAATAGACATAATTCTTTCCGCTCTCACTCTCATATTGTTTTTCATTGTAGTAATCTATCTTTCCAGGGTAGGTTTATAGGTAAAAAAAGGGATTTCTTCCACTGCTTTCTGGTTTTAAGAAGGGCTAGCAGGGGAGATTTGAACAAGAGCAGCTCCCATTCCGACCTTTGCTACTTCTACCGGGTATGCACTTCTCAATTAAGCAGTTGATTAAAGAAGTTCTCTTCCAGGTAGTCACTCCTCCCTCTCCTCTCAGTGGACCACCTTAAAGACCTCTTCATTGATAAATGGTCTATGTATGGAAAAGAAGATGGAAGGGTAGCTCTCTCGATTTGAACCAATCATCACGGGCGAAGGTCTCTCGAGCCTTGCAGTCCCGATGAAGGCGAACCGGATCTCCCTTCGGGTCACCCTTTCAGGACCTTAGATTTCGAAACACTAACCCTTGCTGGTCCTCCGCTTAGCCATCTCCTTTCTTTGGTCTCGATGTCCAAAGCACCGCTCCTTGGGTCACTGCGTAAGACGTAGATCGCTCCGCTTTCTCCTCATTTTGAATAGTTGAGTGGGTCGGTCCGGGGGCTAGCGAGATTGAATTGGCTCACTCAGTAGCTCTAATCCCCCCCCACTGAACAGCCTCGTGTGGATTCTTTTCTTTCAGATTGTAGGGTTGCTCATTCCCTTTTTGCTTTGTCTCAAAATTCCAATGTTGGCCAATATGATCATTCAGATTTTTCTTTTTCTTATGACACGGAGAAGACGGACAGAGGGAGGGTGGTGGCGGGAGCGCATCCTACTACTGAGGGCTCTTCCTTTCCTTATGAAGCGTGCTTTCATGGTGGCGGACAGGCCATAGAGTTCCCATTCTTTCGTGTGCGCCTGGTCAATAAAGACAACCTTCTCTAATCGTGTAGAGCGAGGCAATGAGCATTGTGCTGCTTGCGACTCCTGCGTCTACTTTTGGGCAGGGTAATGTAAATTTGTATGTGCGCTTGGTCCGTCCTGTACTTGCCTGCGAGTGCTTTCTTTCCTTCATACATCGAGGGGATATCCGTAGAGCCGGGGCTGGTTGGTCCGGTGGAACAATGTTCTTATAACTCAATACTGAAGCCTTCAAAAGGACTATTATTCCCGAACGTGAGGACTGCAATTGCATGACCTTCCTTTCACTTGGAAACCACTACCAATTCGTTTGCCAGCATACGATTCTTTAGGTCTTTGGTTGTTCGGATTGGGGAACTCGGATTGCTATTACCCACCCGCTGACTTACTTTCTTTCCATAGGAGATCCGCTTGCTTTCCAATACGAGTGGCGAATGCGTGCACCTCTTTCAGATCCTTTTCTGAAGTGGATGAATCGATTTATGAATAAGCACTCGCCATGTCAAGTCAGCTAGTCATGAAACCAATCTCGGCCGCTTTGATCACTGGATTAGAGTATGCCCTTCCACTTCCGGTAGTAAGAGAGGTAGCCGATAGTCGGAACAACTGGAACTCTAGCTTGCACTTGAGCTGGCATATATCTCCTTTATTCGGTCTATGGTCCTCTTCTTGCTGATGGTGAAGTCAGTTAATCAGATCTTATTGAATCAGCTGCTCTCTTTCCAATAGTTTCGCTATAGCTCAATTACATCGACCCTCCAGACAGTCCGTCAAGCCTGTAGGAGTAGTGAAGAAGGATATAGAACTTTTTTTCTTGGTTGTTGACCAACGGAAAGCATGGGAAAAAGACCTAAGATATTACTTACCTGGGGCTCTCTTCGGAGTTTTCGAAAAAGTGCTCTCATTCTTGCCGAGCCGAGAGAGGGGGCGAAACGGGGACCTTGATCTGCGCTTCGCCTTTGGCATCGAAAAGCAAGGAGTCATCATCTCATATTACGAGAATTTCTAGATCGACTTTCAATCGATGATTCTCGCACGAGTCGAAATGCAAAACATGCTCACTTATGTTCTTTCTTTTTTACTTGACTTTCTACGGCCATAGAATATCATTTATTTATTTACGACATTCTTAGATTTGAAAAAGATAGAATATAAATAGTAGTACCAACTGGGAACGGGAGATCGAGAGGGAAGTGACATCACTTCAAAAGAATTTATTTCATGTGGGCTTTTTCGTTCCTGCCCTCACAGCGATTCAATCCCTGGCAGTAATCCAAGTACACATTCCGGCAAAGGGATTAGTTGATAGCAACTGCACGGTTGAGATACCTATTGATGCAATTACAGGATTTATTCCAGAAAGGCCTTGTAAACCCTTCTTTCTAGCGTAAAGATTGGCATGCTCATGGACTCACCCCCTACATTAGAACTGTAATCCACATCCTAATGCTCTAGAAAGGCCTTCATGGCGGAACAACAAGGAGTCACATAGTCCGAGATTCCACAAACTTTTGAATGACTGAAGCTTGTTGGGACTCCTACGGTCTTTGTAAAGGAGTGGAGCGAAGGGCTTTTCAGCAAGTGGAGGCAACGCTAAAAGTTGTCTAAGGTACCCCAGCGTAACGATTTTTTGAGCTAAGGGCGAGCTGTCTTGAATTTAGGTTGTGGCTTAATTGCGCTTATCTTGATTATTAGGATAATCAAGACTAGTCGGTGAAACTCCCTCACAGCCAAAGAGAAAGAAAGACTCCCGAACCAAAGAAAGGGATGAATCAGTCCATCTCCCAAAAACTAGCTAATATCCGGATTAGTCCTCAGGTGTGGAAACTTACCCCTAATCTAAGGGCATTCCTATCTCTCCTCTATTTCGAGGCCCTCTGCCGAGTGTCGAGTTAGCTTATGCTTCCTGTCCTAACTACTTCGCCTAAACCTGATCGTGTTCCTGCTCCGTCTCTTGATTCTGTTGGATTTGACAAAGAAGTCAAACTTCCGGAAGAAGTAGAGATTTGTGAAACCTAAGAGCGGATACCTGGTGATTTGCTTTCCAATCTTATTGTAGTGGGAATTTCATAAGTGAGAAAGCGCTCTAAATCTTATCTTCCTCGATGTGAGAATCAATCTTCCTTTAAGCTTTAAGGACTTACTTTGACTATGATAGATAAAGCGATGGAGGCTTCCCCTTAATCCCCTTATACTTATAGAAGAAAAGGGTATCACCAAGTCTCTATGTCCTTTTGCTTAGTGAGAGGGCATCTCGAGCACTTATAGCTAGGCCATTCTACTCACAAGAGAGTTGAAGCGGCAAAGACCGGTATGCCGACAACAGAAGAAAAGGAGCAAAGCCCTTTAAGCCAAGCTAGCGTGCTGAACAGAAAGTCGTAGAGTGATCACAGCTTCTTATACAATTTGTATGACAACATCAGGATCTCGTCGAAAGACCTCCTCCGCCTATCCCTCCCGCAAGAGAGGACTCGTTCTGGCCCATCTCTTTTTAGGAGTCTCTTCACATCAATAATAGAAGAGAAGATTGCTCCTCCCGGAATTCTAATCATTGATGTACATCGAACTGAAACTTCTAATACTCAAATTCTCAATTTCAATTACAGAAAGGCTGAATTCCTCCCTATTTTGATAGGTTTCCGTTTCTTGTCCGCAACTGCCTTTTGGATTATATGTTCAATTTTATCTAAACATAATACAAACAGGTAGGGGGACAAGGGATCCCCCTGTCTTAGGCCCCTGCCAGGTGTGAAAGATTCCGTAGTTTCCCCATTCCATAGAACTGAAAGCCTTGTGGTAGTGATACATTCCATTATCAAGGAAATCCAATTCTGAGGTAGGCCAACTTCCTTAGAAGTTTTATTATCCATTTCGGGTTGTGATCGCATTTCCGTGACTGGCACTTAGATACTGAAATTAGCTCCTACTCCTCCTCCTTCTCAGTACGAGATAAATAGAAATAGAAAGCAACAATCTAAAGCATTGGTACCGCCCATTGGAATGCCTCTTTCTCACAGGCCGGATTGAGGAGTCTTTCATAAGTTGACTCCCGTCCCTCAAAAGACGTTCTCTACGGAAACACCAGTTGCGGGGCTTCCCGCCTATGAATATACTTTCACACTTCCTTCTATCTATTTGAGTTCTATTTGAACTTTCGTGGCTGGTGAGCCTCATTTTATAGATAGAAATCCCCTCGCGCTGACCAGATTTCTTTCCACCCGTATCCTACTCCCGCCCATAATGGTCCCCAATGTCATGATCTGGCCTGGTCGACCCGAGAGTCCGTTTCTCCCGTATCGAACAGAAGACCTGCTCCGCTCTCGAGGCAAGGTAGATTAGCCAAAAGAGGTAAGCACGAACATGAACGTAACTCGCATTCTTTCCGGTCCCCCTTTCGGGATATAAGAACGCGAGCGGTGGGCGGTTCTCACTGAAGGAAGTTTTACCGAACATCATGTCCAGGTGTGGTCTCCCCCTACTCCTAGAAAGAGCTAGCCACGGAGCTTGGATACGGGCTCCCTAGGTATTCAAGGTACATCACAAGCAAGAGCTAAGTCTAGTCCGTGTCTAGCCAAGCTCTAGACGGGATAGACATTCACGAGTACGAGAAGGAACTACCACTCATTAGTACAAGCCTAACAAGAAAAGGGAGCAGGTTTACGGATCTGCCTGGTCACTCACTCTGCCAAGATTCAATCTTTCCCCCTTATCGGCTAAAGGATAATAGAAACATATCCCAAGCTCAGACCCTTTTTGTAGAGCATTCCCTTAACGTAATTTGTAGATCAACTCCGGAGTCGTAAGATTCTTGCTTTTTTTCAGGGATCCTTATTGATTGGTTGCTCCGCGTCTTCAGAAGAAGAATTAGACTACGGTAGAGCACGAAAGCCATTTCATGGTTACTGGAGATCAGCCGCTCATGTTTGAGCTACGGAATATGAGTTAGGTCCCACCAAGACTAGTTGTCCCGAAACAACAGGCTCATTAATTTTTGATTGCACGAGTCGCGCTACGCAGTTAAACTAGGATCAATTCATACCAGACGAGGAGTCAATTCGAGGTGAGTGGCATTTGTTATTGAACGTACCTACCATCCATAGCATAGGAATGGACGCCAATATATACGCCAACCACTGGTGCACAGGACCCGAGGGGGGCGACATAGCACCGGGAATAGAGTCCTCGGCAGCAAACTTTTGGAGTGCTACCCGTGCTTGCCTACAGGCCTTTTTGATTCTATTTGTTTTCACATTTTTGACAGACAAAAAAACGACCCAGCGAAGAAGCAACGGCCCGAGCTACAGTATGCTTTTTCTTGGTTCCCCAAGAGATCAGCCCCTAAGTAAACGCAGTGGCCAGAGGTGGAGCGCCTATCAGTAGGGCCCAATCCGCGTCAGAGTGGGCAGTCAGCTGAGAACACGAAGATCGGCGAAAGGAACGAGGTGCGACAGGGTTGCAAACCAATCCATTCGGCGTAGAAGGTCTAATGCATGCATGAGTGAGGACCTACCCTGAAGGTAGGAGCACGTCTATCCATGCCGAGAAATGTCAGTTTCCCTTCAAATCAAACTAACTGGCGACCAAGCTGAGTAAAAAAATGCTGAAGAAGGGCAAGCAAGAGTGATCACCAGTAAACATTCAGTCATCGACATAATAAAGCAGAAGAACAAGTGTACCGATTACAAACATCGAGGAGTCAGCACGGCTACAACGAAAACCAATGCGAGATAGATAGGAGCTAAACCGTTGAAACCAAGCAAGATCAGGCTCAGCCCCCCGGAACCCTATAAGAACATGACCACACCAGCTCTCAGTCTCATTACGTGTAGTCAGGGCACGGTCCCACATATGACTCAAAGCTACACTAGACCAGTAGTCACTACATTCAAAAAGTCTAGCCTTCCGTCACGGACACTCCATTCAATTCAACCTTGACGGAACTACAAATCTATAACAATAAGTTAGGGCAGCCTCCGTTTGCAAGTTTCGGGCTTGCTACCGCACTACGTTCCGTACCTCTCCGTTTTTGCTTGCTTAGCTTGTTATTTCATTCCGTTCCGATTGCATGTTCTTTCTTTAAGTTAAGGGCTGAGCCGTATCTTGCTGCTTACGGAAAAAGGCGCTGTTGATCAGACGGGGTACAGGTCGGCGTACAGGCACAGCTCAAGCGCCCTATCAAGTAAAGGCAGAGAGAACATGCAATGTGCTTTCGGCTTTCAGCTCTAGAGAGAGAGGGCTCTGTTTGGTTTTGATTTTATCAAACTTTCCTATCGTGAGAGACAAAAAGTCTCGAAACGGCGGTCAGAAACAGGCCATACTATTTTATTGATTGAGTTGAGATATCGAGCAGACACTGGATTTTGCGATCCGACTGATGAGGTGTACACGGGCGCGGGGAAGGCGGCACCTACTACAACTAAAACTAACTCCAGCTTATGCTAGCCGAACTGTGAACTAACGCTTGTAGCTTTGATCAGAGTTCCATGCCAGTTGATCACCGATAGGTGCTGTGATAGAGTCACTCGCTCTTCAGGGCGAGACATGAAGAAATAAATAGGGTCACCGGCGTTCATCCGTGGTTCCTGAGAAATGGGCAAGGATGGGGCTCAATTATATTAACTAAGAAACTCCTATCTCACTCAAGTCGATAAGAAGAAGGACCACTAGTAGTGGAATAGGAGTCAGTGCTCAACGAGTTATAAAGGCCGAGGAGTGTCTACCCCTGTAGAAAGAACGATCCCTTCCACTTCAATACTTGTAACTAGGAGTCCTAAAATCTTAATGAAAAGGAGCTTGGCATGTATGTGTTCGAGAGGTAGAAAACGACCTCTGTGGCGGGATTTACCAGGTATAATTCAACGGGACCTTTGAACAAAACAAAGGTTCCAATCCTGAAAAGAGAGCTCAGGAGCCTTCATTTCTTATCTTACTAAGAAAGAGGGGAACGAGGCGCTAAAAAAGCTCTTTGTTCGCGCTTCTCGAGTGAGTTGAGCTTACGAGCCAACCTTGCCTTTCAAAGTGCACTCTTGCTCTGTGGCTCTATCATCAACCGAATCGCCCGTCTCATCTGTGGTGACTGAATCCACTATTGGCTAAATCCGAAGAGTTAAAGGACCCACACCTTCCCTTCCGGAAAGGTAGGTTCCCTACAAATGAACAGACCCCAACAGAAACCTCCTCACGAGCAGCTACATCTATATAATGGGCTAGGATCAACTGCTGCGGATGAAAGAGCTCTTGTTTATCTTTCTTTGGTGGATACTCACACTGATGCTTATCCTTTATGAATCTCCAGTTGAAGCTGCTGATCTGATGCCCTACCCTAGTAGAATAGACAACTTTAGAGGAAGGCGCTACTTAGCCCTCATTTGATCGCTCTGCCGAATGAACTGATCGTTCCAGGATCGTTAACCACTTCGGTAGTGGACCTGGTGCTTAGTCCAAGAGCTGAGAAAGATAGCCCGGGCGTGATCCCTGTTCGTTATCTAACCTTTTTTCTTCCCCACCCACCGCCCATAATATCATTCGTGCTCCTTCCGTGCCCCCCTCACTTCTCTCTTAATAGGTCGGGTCATGGTCAACCAACGGAGGGAGCGATCTGCAATCGTGTCTGGTCCTGCGGAGCTTTCTTACGAGGCAGGCCACTGATGAATTAATAAGTAAGGGTTTCCTAGGGCCAACTACGAGACTTCACTACCGAACCAACCGTCTACGTCTAGCTGTGACTTCGATTTAACTCGTCAAACTATCTCTCTATTGAGTTACTGCGGTTCTGCAAGGAAGCATCTCGATAGGTCCGCAACCTGTGCTGTGGTTGATGCCCCACCCGAGCTCACATTCCATACTCGAATTGCTGGTTTTTCGTCCCCTGAGGATGCGGAAAGCCAATGATAGGAGTGGTTAACTGGTCTCTCTTCGAATGATTTCAACCTTAATGCAATATCCCGCGCCGCGGAGCTCGTTCCCGCCCCCCTATAGATAGATAAGATATAGATTTAGTAGGATGTCATTTTGGTCTGTGGTTCGATCTAGCAACGCATTCAATCTGTGGCACTGGACTGGTTCGGCTTTCCCAGTGTCCCTTCGCTCAGTTCCATACGTAGATCCTCCAGCATCAGTAATATACCTAGAAGCGTAGATAGGCAGGGACAAGGGCAAGGTAGGTAGGAGCATAGCTTCTTGCATATCCAGATCGAGATCGAGACCCTGCATCAGTAGCAGCACCTGTAGAAGCACCGCCATTACTAGTAAAGCAGAGTAAGAAGCAGAGGGTGACGGAACGGAATTCAAAGATGCTTATGGGCCGACCACGATCTTCATGGTATTAACTGTACCACTGTACGGAATGGTACAAAAAGCATCATTCAGATAGTTGGATCCGGGCACAAACAGTGCAAAATGTGTGACCAAGATGAATGACAGGGAGCACAATCTGTACCTGTAACACTGAAATAGCATAGCGCTGACTGACTTTCTGTACTGGTGTCTTGCAAGTGTACTTACAGAGCTGTACTGGGTACTTTATTGACTTGACTTGGCAAAAGCGTCTGATCAGATCAATCTAGAAATAGTGGTTCGGCCAAACCTCTTTTTCCTAAGCTAGGACGGAGCCGAATAGACCGATGAAATCTTTCCAAGAAGCAGGGAGGGAAAGGTCTCGATTGCGGCTTTGAGATCAAAACGCGAACTAATTATTAACACCCAAAAGTCGAGCCAATGGCTTACACTGATCGTAGGTCCGGGGATCAACCGAAGTGTATCCATGGCCCAATCATGGGCTGGTCTCAATAAACACTGTTTCCGCGGATTGCAAACAGCAAAAAAACTCCAATGCCACGCGCACTGCAGTTTCCTTATTTTTAGCCCTCGAAGGGGATTGATGCTATCGAATAGGGTCTTCGGGGTTGGATGAAATAGCTATGCGCTATGGTGCTCGGTGCCGAAGTGAGCTTAGCTGCCCTAAGTGGCAGATTCTTCCTTACTTTAACTGGTCGACAAACTAAATTGCACTCGGTCTGAATCCTAACTCGAGGAAAGGGAAAGGTTCACTCAGGAGCGGATGTAGTTCTATTCCTGAGTTATGTTACAGCAGCGGATATGCTACAATGTTCAGTATCTGGAAAGCCGATACCGGTTCTAAGGCAGTGAACGTCTAGCTGCCTTCGCTGAAGAGCATCCCCCGGAACTCTGAAGCTCATTTGAGAGCAACGAAAAGAAAGAAAAAGAAAAAGATAGGTCTCAGACAAGGTTTCTATCTGCCTTCTTCACACACTTTACACAAACTATAACTATATAGATAGATAGAATAGACTAGAGAGCAAGGGCTAATCTTTGGCTAATTGGATTCGTCGCTAGGGGGCATCAGGTGGGTGTTGGGGTCTCTAGAGCTGCTTGATGGCTCGCATACTTTCTTACGTATTGAGCTTTCTCCCTTCTGCAAACACTCCTGGCGAGTAGGATTTCGGACAATTCATTTTGAAATCACTGATTATTTATCCCTCTTTCCAAACCATCTTTTTTAGAACTGCAGATCGAGCTACGGTTACTGCTCCACTAAAGAAAGTATGCTGCGTACTGATCTTTGATTTGACTTTACTTAACTTACATTGTAAGGCTGCTTTTCAGAGCTTAGATCGCACGTGAGCGTTGTACCAATAAAACTAAAAAGAGTCTTAGATAAGAAAGAGTCCCAGAAAGCGTAGCTCAGAATAGATTCTTCTGCTGATTTCACTGAGTGACATATTCATATGATAGGAGATCTAGCATCTAACCTCACATCACTACCAGTTCACTGGAAAGGCCCTCATCCGGGGATGAACAAGTTCCCTTGTTGTCTCTTTCGGGATTGGATCTGTCTCTTCCAATCTATGGTTCGGTCACAGCCAATCTGTCTACTCTCGCTACTCTAGCTTCGTCCTTTACCGCTACAGCCTATAATGCGAATAGGGGAGAACTCGCTGGTCCAGAATCCACTCATCAGTCACAATCTAGGTATCTCACCGCTACTAGCACTTCCAAGTAAGGATGACTCGCCTCGCCCTTATATAGACAGAAGATCTCTGCATCGTAGCTAACAGCCCGCTTACAACTCTTGATTGATTGTATAGGCTTTCTTTCCCGTCGTAGTCTGACTGATTCCCCTTTCTGACTTATAAGACTGGTAACACACTTTCGTTTGAAGGCCTCTCTGGAGCTATTGTTGAAAGCTCGTTATGAGCAGAAGCTTTAGCTTGTTGGGTTTCCCCATACTCATATGAAACCACGGCTGGAAGAATCTCCATCAGTGACTACGAAGTGAAACATGCCTGCCCATGCCCAAACAAAGACTCTCTTTCTCACTCCACTGAGTCATCTAGTTCCCATTCTTCAAACACCCCTGACTTAGGAGAGGAGACTCAATCAAAGCTCTAGCACGGGATACATTTGACCTAAGACTCGGAGCGAACTTCCTTCGATTCTGATCCTCAAGATCTTTCTGATCGGGCCGACAAAAGGGCAGGGCAGCGATTCTCTGTTGCTCGTTTTCTTTCCTACACGCGCCCTAAATTTCCCACCCATCCATCTCAGCCGCTCCTTCCCTATCTTAGGGTTAAGGCCGCTGGTGGGACAATGAATTCTCTTCTGAGCCGCCTGGCTACCTTAAATATATATTATAATAAAGGCAAAAGCGAGTCTTCCATTTCACGCCGGCTGAAAATGCAACAAGCAATAAAGATGGGGTCTAAGGCCACTAGCTCTGACTCTTAGAACGAGATCTCCTTGTTTAGCTTCCGCTCTTCGAAGTGCTTTTATCACGGGCGTGACTTCGTTCTCTCGATATGGTTTCGTTCACTTCGCTCTCCCCCGGCTAGAAAATGGTTGCCGGTTGACCGCAAAGAAAATGGTATAGCATGACCGGTGATTGAATCCATGAAGACTGATTGTTACACGGTTGGCAAGGATAGGCAAACTCTATCCCAGGCTATCTCTCTGCGCTCACTGACGGGCCAGTCAAGACTCTGTTCTTGGTGCCTCCCTTCTGATTACTTCACTACCTGCTTTTTTCCAGCCTGGAGAAGACCCCATCGATGAATCCATCATGGCCGCATCATATAATAAATTGAATTGGAATTGGCAGGGGCAGTTGCATATCAATTACAACGCAACGGGGTCCCGAGTACACCCAATTTTCCATGTGTCACAGTTCCTGAAGGAAAGCTGCAGGAAATCATGAAAGTGCTACCCAATCTGCCCGCAGGCCTGGAAATGGACAGCCAATTTGATACCTGAGGAAGTCTTGGCCACAAGGATAATCACACGGCACTCTCAGCACGTGCTTATCAAGTGGCTTTCCCAACCTGTTTCTGAAGCGACATGGGAAGGGAAGATCTCAAATTGTTCAAGCGGGCTGCTGGGTATGATGCTTAGTACCTTCATGATCCGAACGGTTTAGCGGTCCGAGCATATCCAGTTCCATATCCATATCCATCTCTCGCAGATTCAGAAATTGCATACCTATAAGCAGTAGCAGATCCAGTTCCCATTCGCTCATAGTTGCGAATCTTCCAGATCCCGATCCCCCCTAAGCCTTGTTGGCGCAGAGCGATCCAATGGAATTGCTAAGTTATCGGCCCAGTTAAAGAACCCGTTCCGGCACCATCGTATCCGATCGATGAAGAATGACTTGCAACAAGGGGTCCCTAGTTCACAAGCCTGTTCCATAGCGGGACCGGAAGCCTACTCCGTTGAAGCACACGTTTACCAATGGGACGAATTGATCAAGTCGAAGAATCCGTTCCATTCCAGTTCCTGCTGTTTGTTGGGGTTGATCCTACAGAGGCGCGAGCGGGATGAGCGAGGGACACAGAGACGTAGGTGAAGCCGCAGAATCATAGGTTGGTACAGAGGCGGCAGTTCAAACTATGGAAATGTTGTGTAGCCTTATTTTTAAGATTTTATATTCATATTCTAGATTTTTCTTTTTTATTATAGATTGAAGAAGTGCTCTGATAAGGATAAATTTCTCCATTCTATATGAAATAGAAGCTAAAGGTATGAAATACATAGCCTACTTGACTTCCCATGGGAAAGCGTTGACGAAGAAATTTCTATAGCTATATAAGGAATCTGCGGCTGATTCAGAGTAGGTTTTACCTATTCAAACACAAGCTTCAAGTTCACTCATGGGACTTCCCAAAGCAAAGGGTGCGGTGTAGCTTTCTTCTCCCCCTCGTGCACATAGGCTTGACTACTATATATAAAATCATATCAAAATGATTTGAGCCTCTTTCAGGTTCAGTTCCTGAGGTAGTTCCCTTTCGTGCCTTTTGGTTATGAATTACAGCTTTCAAAAAGCAGAAATCTCGTAGTAAGGAAGTTTCAGCTCAACATCCCTCTCCCCGGAATGAAAGTAGCTCTTAGGATTATTTACGGTCCTGAGAGGACTGCTCCTAGGGCTGGAAGTAAGGCATCTGATTCAAAAGTTGGAAGTCCAATGTAGACCAGACTCATATGAGAGTTCGTCGACGACCTATAAGACTGAATTAGCAGTCAAGGAGGTAAGGCAGTCAACAGACTTAGAAGGATCAGAAGTTAAAGGGAAGACCGCTTGGTGAAAGTAGGCACGAGTGGAGAGGCAGGTATGGAAGTCGAGTCTAGTATTGTTTTCGTAGGCGAGTAAGAAGCAAGCGAGAGTGCAGGCTCGCCTCGAAAGCGAGCCGGGGAGTGATCAAAGGCGATAAACGATAGTAATAAGCGACAGCAAGAGGTACACGAGTAGGAGCTAGAATACAAAAACCATTGCCTTTGCCCCGTGGATGGCTCACTCTCTTATCGGTATCATAAACATTTCTTTCTGTCGTCAATGATGAAGATCTCTTTGGGTCGACGAAGAAAAACCGGAAGATAAGAAGTTGCAGAATCCGTCAGCTTGCCACAGAACTCATCCAGATGGAGTATGCAGCCAGACTTACTACGGAGATAGAAAGAAAAGGATGGGAAGATGAATCAATATTCAAAATAGGTTGCTAGAGAATCGGATCTTAGATAGTGCACGAATGAATGCATAGTGAAAGTCAGTCTTGGGGTAATATCCTCTTTCCTGCCCCTAGGTCCTAGGTTGCAAGTCAGCTGCTCACTCTCTCTTTCTTCGAATTCAATGTCTTAAGCAGCATGTAGCAAAGATCGATTTTAGATTCAATGTGGGACCTGAAAACAGAAGCTAGAGTTGAACGATCTACTTTTCCATCCGGAAATAAAGAAGGTCTCTTCTTTATAGAATAGAAAGTAGACTGGCCTGGTCTGTCTCTCAATCAGTCTGTCCAGTCAAGGACTTCCCTCTGTAAGAGTCGAGCTTTCCCCTCCATACACTACTTTTTAAGCATATGGGAGACCAAAAGCCATATCTACTACCTACTAAATATCTAATCTCCCCTCTTTGGCTTATGATATAGAGCTGGTTTATTTGATACTGCTCCTTTAATAATGTAATTTAAAGTAGGTCGACTAAAAGAAAAGGGGCGCAAGCAGCCCGAGCAGAAGGTCCAGAAGGTACGGTTTGCTTCACACTTGAAGCGAACTTTCTTTACGGGAGAAAGAGAACCGTAGGAACTATTAGTCGGGAACGTATAGTTACCGGAACGGAAAGAAGCGAGACCCGGGCGTTTGAAAAAATGCTTGACTGAAAGGTACTACTAGTTACTTGAGCGCTGTTCAATTCGCCGACCAGAGAAATGAAAGAAGTTGCACCCAGACGACTGTGAAATCCATTTTCTTTCCGCCCTGGACAAGATGATCAATTGCGAAAGTTGCTTCCAGCCTACTTAGAAAGATATAAAGTCACTTTCTGCCGATCATTGAAATGAACTTTTTTCACCCCATCAACTCACTTTCTTTTCAGGGGATGAGAAAGATGAAAACTTGAAGCCAGCCCATAAGCTTCGCTAAAGCGACTACGTACGAGTTCATTTTTTTCTGGGAATTTGAGAGCTTTTTGCGGGAATTTCTTTTCATGCTTAGGAAGTTGCTTGACTTTGCTGTGGCTTTTCTGCCGGGGGACGAACTAGCTTTGAAGTAACTTTACCGCGGGACCAGCCTTCACTTCACTAGTAAGAAAGTAGCTTGACCGGCAAGGTTCGAAGATGCGGGAAGAAATTAAGTAGCGAGACCAAGAGGACCAAGCGATAAATGAAACTTTTTTAAGCTGTTCAATGAAGAAAATTGATTGATTTCGCTACATCCCACATCGAATTGCATTGCAGCACGAACAGACTAGCTTTCCGGCTTTACGGGATTGTAGCACTGAGCAATCTAGGTGAAGAAGTTCCAACGAATGGTGAGAAATTAGTAATTTTAGCTGAAAAAAGTTGAAAAAACCCGTCTTTTTTGTCCTCTTTTCTCTAAAAAGCTATAATCAGATAATATATGATATTTGTTTTGACTAGAATGGTATTCAAGGTCTTTCCGAGCCTTGAGAAATTTCATTTTACGCGGTCAAATTCGATGAACGAAAACTTTCTTTTTCTTGAGATTTTGTATGCACGGAATTCTAGCAAGCAATTCAATGCGGGATTTAGCTCCTAGAGGTAAGTAGTTTCTTTACCGGAAGAAAACGAAAGTTGCTTTCCCGGGCCTGGGAGCGAAGTAGCGAGCATATAAGAGGGAACGAAAAGTCTCTTTACTAAAAAAAGAAGGATGAAATTGCGAGAAGCGGAGCGAGAAGGGAGCGGACTTGCTTTATCGGAACGTTGTAGCGGGAACTAGGAGCGGAAGCAGCTCGACTGAAAGGGAGAGGGGCGACGCGCGGAACACTAACTTCGTCTTGTCTTCCAGACTTTAGCTCCAAAGCTGCACTTTTTCTTTGTAATTTTACGCAGTGCTTCTAATGATTAAGAAGCGGAACTCCTTTCACTCGGGTAACTATGTACCTTTCCCCTTGTAAGTAACTTCATTCCTTTGTTCCTCTATAAGGCCTTGCTTTGAACCCTTTAGCAGCTTCACTTCACCCTTTAGCAGCTTCGCTCCCCCCCGGTCAAGCAAGTAGTTTTGCTCCCGGTCCCGCTAGTAACGTAGTACCTGGTCCAAGCAAGTTTTGTTCCCGGTCGATCAGTCGTTCAATCCATTCCCTACTTTCTTTCTTTTGCTATTACGTAAGCAGATTTGTCTTTCCCCCGTAACGAAGAAGAAGAAAGAAAATAGCCCTTTACCCTAGCCCACTGGTCTCGTAAGTTCTCCCCGAGATGAGAAATGCGACTTTTCGCAGCTGTTCAATCTCATTAGTCACTTTCTGCCCGGGACCGAGCTCCCTGCGCGGAAAAAGAAGAAAAAGATCATAAGATAGCGGCCAAAAACACGGGTTTTGGTAAAAAAATATAGCTTAAAGTGGGAATTTTAGGTCATGCTTTTTTGAGTCCCCCAGATTGTTCAAGCAAGTGTCAAGTGCAAGAATCCCGGTAACAAGTGAAAGAATCCCGGGATAAAGAAAGCACCAGTTGGTCTCGTACCTTCATTTCACATAAAGAGAACTTGTTCAAGGAAAGAAAGTTCAGAGCTCTCGCGCTGCTTGCTATCTAAAGAATGAAGAAACCGCTACTGAACAAGAGCGAGTGAAGTGAGTAAGCCCCTTTAGAGAGAGGGGCGAGCCAAAGAGAAGTTGTAGCAACGAGCTACTAATACTAAGGACTGTGTTGAAGCTTCAAACGTAGGGCTCGCGACGACTTCGAGCGAACCCAACCCATTTGAGGTGACTGCTGCTGCTTTCGATGCCGAAGACACAACAGTAGGTACTGCTAGGGAATACTTTTTTGCACCGGGATAGGGTGGCGCAAAGCTAGTTCGATCCCTATCTAATTATTAGTAGTTTTTAAATAAAGGGGAAACGAATCTCCTAAGATTACACAGAAAACCTGATTCACCTATAAAAGAGAAATCCCATTCGTGGGCTAAAAAAAAGCAGGTTTGAGAAAGTCAGAAAGGGTTTGCACCTTACGACTGCTACAGTTAATTTCCGGAAAGAAAACACCTAGAATAGCACGCCCGGTGACATTCTAAAAAACCCTTCTGCTTCACTTGCAAACATTCTGGCTAGAGCACCGGCTCTTTCCCGCAGAGAGAGAGAGAGTTAGTTTCTATTCTCGTCTGCTCTCATTCCTCCTTTCAGTCAAGTAATGAACCCCGTTGGCAAGGCGTCTTGCTTGCTTTCCCGATTATGTCTTTGTTTCGCGAGTGAGTTATATAGAAGACGAAGTCAAAACTGAATTCCTTAGCTTAAGCTTAGGCCCAAGCCCTATTTATCCAGTTCCCTTGCTCTACTTTCTATATTCAATATCTACGGTAAACTAATAAACTTAACCAACCTATTCTCTTGCGGAAAGAAAAGTTCTTTAAGGTTGACCTATCTTTTTCGGTGATTCGAAACCTATTTTTCTACCCTGCGATTCGAAACCTATCTTTTCGGGTTAACGATTAGAAACCCCATCTTTTCGTTAGTCTTTGCTCCAATCGTTACCTTAGTCTTTGTCTTTGTCCTTGCGTAAACTAATTCATTGCATTTATTTTACACCTTTGTCTCATTCCTAGCTGGACCTGGACAGCATTTCTTTCTAGCTTACTTACGTGAACTTCTCTTTCTTTAAGAGAAAGGTCTCAGTGCTAGCTGGGACAGCATTTCTAGCTTTTACACGAATCTGTGCTAGCATTTCATTCTTTAACAGAAAAGAAGGATATCCGTGCAAAGTCTTTTCTTTAACACAAATATGTGTAAACTCTTTCATCGCTAGCTCGACCTGGACGAGAAAGACTTAGGTTGGAGGTAAGCTTCCACCTGGCCATGTCATCCAAGAAGGCCGCGCCCTAGCACTCTTCCCTGTGCTCGCTAACTTTTTCATCCGTGATAATTGACTAAACTCTTTTCAGGTGCTATCTACGAAGACCAAAAGCTGCGGCTATCTTTAGAAAGAATGCATCCGATCGGGAGACAGACCCTGAAGCGGGGCATCTATTACCTATTCATTCAGCCTCCGCGCCTGGTGAAGCGAAAAAGCCTAGTCCATTTCTTTTTCTATTTCTCTTCGGAGAAAGTATCCGATTTTGCATTGAACCCCTCGGGCTATCCTCTTCTATTATAGGGAATTTTTATCCTGTAGTAAATAGTAAATGAAAGAATATCTGACTTCTCGGTTAAATCAGCTTATACACAACTTGAAGGGGCCCAAACCCCTACCGAAAGCAAGTGGGATAAAGTTTGGGGCCGGAGAATTCGCTCATTCCTCTGGCTTACACTACATGATCGATTTATAACTAATAGCTCAAGGGTACGGAGGCACATGGCGATAGATGCTTCTTGTCCTATCTGTGGAAGTGAGGTGCAATGCCAACTTTGCATGCCTTGCGGGACTGTGAGGGAGAAAGAAACTTGTGGCTGAGGTTGATAAAACCAAGGCCAGGGGCTGGTCTTTTTCTATTTTGATAGGTCTGCATGGCTTCTATCAAATCTATCTATGAAGTGAGGTCGCTTTGGTAATGTGAGCTGGCCTACTATTTCTAGTGTTGCTGCATGGAGCCTCTGGCAGTGGAGGTTCTGAAAGAATTATTGATGATAATTATGTTTGTGAACGTGACCCAGTGATGACTGTTATGTCCTTAGCCAAGGAAATCCTCCATGCTCAAGAGCTCTTGGAAACCATGGGTTCTGTAGCTCCCACCGGAGAGGAACGGTTAATAGGTTGGCCCCAACAGGATGGGTGAAAGTGAACACTGATGGGGCCTATCGTCGCTCGGTCAACCTGGCAACGGCTGGAGGTCTTATCCGGGATGAAGTTGGCCTGTGGAAGGTGGGGTTTTCATAAACCATTGGTTCCTGCTCTTTTCTGAATGCTGAACTATGGGGCATTTGTTTAGGTCTCCAGTTAGCTTGGAGGGGGCCCGTCAGGTTGTTATAGAAGTTGACTCCTTACTAGCAGTAGACCTTGTATCGAGATGTTCAGCTCATGTAAATGACAACTTCTCTCTTGTGGACGGTATCAAGCATCTCATGGCTCGTGATTGGATTGTGAAAGTCACTTAAGTGTTCCGGGAAGCAAATAGGTGTGCTGACTGGCTAGCGGGACTAATGCTAAAAAATTGCTAAACTACTCGCTTCAAGTCTTCCGCTCTCTTACTCTAACTCTAGTTCTGTGCTTGACTCGAGTGTACTAAAGAGCTTGCTTTCAGGTCTAAGCTACCTAAAAGAAAGGGCAAGGAACCTTAACGGAAAACAACTCAACTGCCTGCGCTATCAGATGAGAATATGAAAAGAAAATCCAATCCCTAAACTGACACCACTCGCGGGACTTGCTGGCAGATCGACTACTCGCAGGAAGAAGAGGAAACACTAGAAGACTTTCACACCATAGATGACTGGCTGGGAGATTCAACTTATCCCAAGCGAGAAGAGAAGCCTATCCCACTCCTTCAATAGCTCATCACGTTCAATCACTTATTTATAGGTTCCCCCCGGAGGGAACCTATAAGATATCCCCGTTCTTCTCCCTTAGATTCTACGCTTAGATCCCAGGCTGATAGGGCAGGCAGGGGCAGTCTATTACCAACAAATTCGACCGGGGAACTTCCAGTTCTCCTCATCCAGTCTAGCTATCCATCCAAGAGCCAGGATTCACTCGAACTGGAGTCTTTATTGTTGAAAAGCCGTTCTAGTGCAAGCTATAATATTATAAGCAGGGAGATCAAATAATATTATCATATATGATTGTTCCGTTGTTAACCGAGCAAAAGCATTCCCAAGGCCCTTAACTTCTTTAGAAAATGGAAAGATATTTATTTGTCGGTAAAATAACTTTCTTTCGAGTGATTTGATTCATCAATAGGGGACCATCCCATACCATAGGAAGTGGCCTCTTGGAATGCAGTCGTTCAAGCACTAGCAGACCTCAGATTCAATCTTCAAGCCAAAAGCCTGATCTTGCTACTAGAAAGCGAAGGAGCACACAAAGCAAACGAAGGGACTCACCAAGCAAGAACGTAGTTCTTTGTGTAGGCGGAATCGACTTTCAATCATAAGATTGACGAAGTGACTGCACCAACGAATCAAGCTGAACACATCTTTGATCCACTCTACGAACTGAAAGCTAAATCTCGCAGCAAAACAAGCACGCAAGAATGGCTATGTTGGGAAGGGGATCAGCGCTATGATCGCTTTGAGTTCTGCTCGAAGTGTGTATGCTTACGTACGACTTGCCATTCGGTTATAGATCGGGTTCTTCCCTCGAACTCCCCGACTGGTATTTCGTAATGTAAAGCTAGTCTTCCTTACTTTATTCCTAAATATCGCCAATATCGGCTCTTTGTATCAGTATGCGCAAAGGCTAATCTCTATCTTTTCACTTTCATCGGTCTATGTACGGCAATCGGTCATTTCTTTCTATCTTGCTTGGTTACCGGTCTTTAAAGAGATCGATTTATGTTATGTCCTTTTTCTGGTATCGCTCTAATAGGTCTAAGCTGTCTTGCTCAAGCATTGGCAATACGGATTCCCTCCTTTAGAAAGAGTAGCCCTGTATAAGCACATTCACATTCTAGCTCAAATAGCCTTTCTTTTGTAGTAAGCCGCTTGTACCGCTCCTCTAGTTCAAGAGTGCTTAGTGAATCGATTTTAAGACAGGCTTACCTCCCCTTCATCCGTTGCTTCTTTGAAAGTGCTTTCCTTCTTCGTCTCTCTTTTTTTGTGGGGGGGGGAGCAGAAAAAAGAAAAAAAGCACAATGATCACCGACTTGGAGATTGCTACCTATATAGAAACTATGGGCCTTTCTCTTGCTTTAGCGATTTACAAAGGTTTTGTTAGGGCCGGACGCTATCTTGCGGCGGAATTAACAGAAGTTTTGAGGTAGAAGTTGGAGACTTTACTTTTGATTCAATGAAGGCCCTTACCTTATATGTAATAATAAGAATCTGGAATCACTTTTGGAAGCGTATGGTCTACAATTACCACCCGGAACTACTATATCAAGACATGGGAGCGCATCTGCATGTAGACGTTGAGAATCTGTACCTACTTCAACAAATATTGGAGTCCCTATCGGAGTATGGTGTAAATAGATAGTGCTTCTTTTCTTCTTTTTTTCTTCAAGTACCAGAAAGGATGTTAGAGGGAGCTCAATTAATCGGTGCGGGAGCTGCAACAATAGCTTTAGCGGGAGCAGCAGTAGGTATTGGAAATGTATTCAGTTCTGTCGACTTAACACTTATTTTTCTTTTCTTTTTTATTTATTTGATGGATGGCCTCCAACGAGATGCACGAAAGCTCAAAAGAGCACGAGCTGCAGAGGGTCTTTCGCAGTTGGGCGGATCCGATTCTGAAGAAGATCCCGAAAAGCGAAGAAAGAAAAGGAAAGGGATCTCTGACGAATGCGCAAAGGCCGGGTTCAAATTACTGGATAAGTTTTTTAAAGAAGTCGTAAAAGACGTGCAAGACCCTAATTTACAAGTAAATATTCCTACTCGGGTAAGAAAGTGTAATCAGATCCCTAGGAAGTTTACGCTTAGCAGCCGAACCAGTCAGTATTACAGCTCAAAAATGAACATTGCGACCGTCTTAGCCTTACCTTAGCGGTTAGCGGATCCTGGTCTGTGATCCATCTCTTGCCAACTCGGAACTTTCAAAGCAGGCTTTGCTGTGATTGTTCGAGAATACTCTTGTGATTGGAGACCTTCCTCTCGTCTTCCCTCGTTTGGTATTTGATCCGCCTTCCTGTCCTCGTTAGCTGTGGCACTTCCTCAAAGGGAAAAAGTCCCATCACCCGAAAAGAAAAGGAAGCCTTGCATCTATTCGCTCCTCGCGAAACTGTCTACAGCCGTAGAGAGCACGTTTACTTTCAGAGTTCTATTATGAGTATGACCAGCCAACGCTTTGGGATTCTTTCATTCTATGATATTAGTGCAACATTTCTCTTCCCACTGGTTTTTGGAAATGGTAAATCAGTCTCTTTTCTGGGCATTGGTTAAGCTATTGACCTGTTACGTTTTTTCCATAAGATAAATTGGGTTATGGTGCTGACTTAGATGAGTGGAAAGACTACGACATCCAACCGGCGGTAGATCGAAATTGGGGGTGCAATATTCCCTTGTTGACTCCCTGTCAGCCCCCTTCAACCATACATATATCAACAATCTAGCTGGGTGCATGCAGACGTTTGCGGACATCACCTATGGTGAATTTCCCGAAGCACATCTCGTTGGATGGATGTCGTTGCCGCGAAGTGAGCTGGGCCACCTTCTGAGCAGAAGTGCCTTTGTAGCCTAGATCGTGCTCAGCTGGATAGGTTCTTACTCTTACTTACGGATCGAAATAACAAAAGAAAGAACTAGAGCCCTGCTGTTCTAAAGCACAAGTAAGGGCTTTTTTGTTCTACCAGAGAGAGTCTATTCTCACACTGAATCAATCATTCGAAGGGGGTTGTCGGGGAAGGAAGTGATGATCGGTCTATCCCATTAAGCGTAATCCCGTTAGCCAATGAAAGGACTACCTTTCTTGGACTGTGAGCGACGACACCAGATCAGAGCTAAGCGAGAGATGATAAATGCGATTAAACTGCTTCCTAACTGCTCGATTTATAAGTCTTGCCTAAGTTAAGTCCTAGACTTGAATGAAGCATTCTGGCTTAAAGTTTGATTTGCTTTTGCCCTTCTTCTCTTTTTCTCTTTTCTTAGTTATGCCCAAGAAAGCACTATAGCTTTACTACTACTAAGATGATAGCTATAGACTAGAGATGAAAGGAAAGCAAGCGCAGGATCTAAATTCAAATATTCTATCATTGCTTGTTAGCTCTTATCTCGGCTTATGCATGGGTTTCAATGTAATTGAACCTTACTCGAGACGTGAACCTTCTGAGTTGAGCTCATGACCTGAAGTGTGGAGAAGGAGCCAAGACCGGGTGAAGTATATTGCCTTTAGTGCGTGCCGCCTGAAGGCAGGTTAGGTTGGTCTCTTTCATGCCGGGATTTCCTCTGCTGTCTGTAAGTCAGTAGTTTGGTTTGGAGATATTCCTCTTTTTTAGGCAAGTCAAGGCTTGGCTATCAAAACCTAAATCGGGGCCTCGATACTGAATTCAGTGTCCAATCTACCGTCAATCGACTTTCCTGGGCTTTTTAGGGATGGATTCCCTGAAACCAGAGCAAGAACCGCTTTCTAGTTAGTTGGATTCTTATTGAAGCACCTCGGCTTCACTTATAATACGTAAATTTCCCATGTGCTCACCTTCCAGCTAGTCCCTACCGATGCCTCTTTCTTTGGTCTCATTCTGTAAAACTTCCAACAGCAGGAACAGGGGATTCGTTACTTTCACTAATGCAAACAAGGTTTTTGTGTGCATCGCATTCGTTGATGGTTGTAGCTTCTTCTCCCGTTATGCACTTTCCATTTTGGTACGAGTCCGGCTTTCCGGGACTTTCTATCTCGGTGGGATTTTGCCCCTTATTTCGTGAACGAAGGCCTTTCGTACCTTGCCTAGCTATTTTCATACCGTTGAACCCGAGCTTACCTTTGTTTGAAGCCTTTTGCTCGTCTACGCCCTTCTTCGTACCACTTTACGTTCTAAAATAAAAGCAAGAAAGTGTCTCATATTAGGGTCAATCCTGGTACTTACTTAATTTCGTATGGACGGGCGA
Source organism: Euphorbia neoarborescens (assembly GCA_948330485.1). NCBI lineage: Eukaryota > Viridiplantae > Streptophyta > Magnoliopsida > Malpighiales > Euphorbiaceae > Euphorbia > Euphorbia neoarborescens. The sequence goes on along the minus strand of CAOJCR011173244.1, from coordinate 19,470 downwards.
TCTCACCAGAGAAAGAAGAGTTATCGGCTCCCAGTCAACGGTTCAGGTCCTCTTACTCCCGCCTTTGCAGCAGAATCTATGTCAGCTGGATTTCAATCATCACTGGCAGGTCTACGAACCTTGGCTTGGGCTAACTGTCAGAGATTTACTTCTATTTTAACTCCTCCGAATCTTCTTAGTCAAATCTTCACCGAGGTAGCTGCGGAGAGGAACGAAAAGAGGTAGCTGCTTGGCCAGAGGTACCTTGTTAGTCGACTGTTATGTTAAGGAGAGGGTCTTCCTGAAATCTTCCTGTCGGCTTCTAGCTTTCCGGGGATTTAATTATTTGCTTTACCGGACCAACCGGGGGGAGGTACTTTAAGACCACCTGGGGAGGTACTTTAAGACCAACTGGGAGAGGTACGGATCAAAGGTTCGCTAAATGCAATTCAATTCAATGGACCCCTTAGCCGTGGGACCCTTCCCAACAAGATGCGAGGTACGAAGTAAGTTAGTCGACCAGACCAAAATTACCCGATACTGCGGTGGGGAAGGAAGAGTTAGCCGGAGAGGAGTGCCGGCAAAGAGGCTCGACCAGACCAAATTGATCTTTAATCAAACTTTTCTTTGCTCCACTAAATCCCACATCGAATCAAATACTTCCTTGCTTCCCTACATATCGACCAGTTTTACCATCATAAGACTGAGGCCATCCTTCTTTAGATAGACGTTGCTCCACCAGCTCGATTGCTTGTTTTGCGATCTGTGGCCTTGCAGTCTTAATAGACGCTGCCACAAGTAAGCATAGCAGAACTGCACAGGCCAGTTCATCACATGTCAAGCATAATTCCATTAAAATCACCAAGAAAGAAAGTACAACACAGGGTAAGAAGATGTTTTGTTCAGAGATGTGAGTGCCAACTTGATAATTGTCTATACAAGATTCATATGCTAGGCTAAAAGCCTTTCCATATTATATGTATATATCCTTTCCTTTTGAGTTGAGAAAAGAAAAGTTAGAGGAAGCTCCAAACCTTCTGGTTCATTCCAGTGGTTTTCCAAGAGAATAGAATCTCTAGAGACATTGTGGTAACTCCACCTCGTGTTCTTAGGATCAAATAAAGTAAAGTGCCGGAGGGAGAAAAGTCAGCAAGGTCCGGGCCGAGAGCCGCGGGATGGAAGAGATAAGGCGGGAAGGGCTAGCAGAAAAGGGAAGGGTTGGAGGAACTTCTCGCAATGGATAAAAACATCTTTAGCAAGGTAAGCCCCATCTCATTTAAAAAGAGACAGGGCTGGTCGTGGGCTGCCAGCTGTTACGGGTTCAGAGCAAGTCGGAACTCAAAGAGTACGAGTAGGCGGGTGTGAGTCTTATGTATGGATAAGGCTCTTCACGACCAGCTAGACAAGCAAGAAGGCTCTTTTCAGCTTTTCGAAGACCAAGCCCATTTGAGAGGTGGGAAAGATCTTCGGTAGATCGCTTAGTCCTGAGCCTTTTAGACGTGGAAGTCCTTTTACTCGCGGTATCTAATTAGCTTAAGAATTCTACCTACTTCTCGTTCCTTTCCGACATCAATTCAAAAAGCAGGTAGCCATCTTACTATACATAATTCATAGATCACCACGGAGTGGAGCCGCAGTAGACCGGGTAGACCACCCGTCTGACCTTGACTTAGTATCTCAAAGCGGATTCGTTGGGAAAGGAATTTCTCAGAGTCTAGCAAGCTGTTCTAGATCTGGACACCCAGTTTAGGATTGTTTACATCTTTTGCGTGAGTGTCACTTTGCTAAATTGATCTTCCACATCTTTATTCTCAATGAGCATCAAAGTTCCTTCTACTCCTTGGCATTCACGGATTGGTTATGTAGCAATGCATCTTGTAAGGAGAAAAAGTTTTGATTGCCAGTGCAGTGGCGTACGACCTTCTGTGCGATAGCATGGAAGATTATGCTTTGGTTTCACTGAGAGGATGATTACCATAAGCATGAAGAAAAGTCAGCAAGAATTGGAAGCATGAAAGCTCGAAGGGAAAAGAAGTTCAAGAGGAATACCTCCTATTTCTTTATTGATTAGCTGGTAAGAAAGTATAGGAAGAAGTGAAACTAGAGAGGAGGAGATTCATTCACCTCCTTTTACTCTCCTGGCACTTAAGAAGGGAAGCCCCTTGAAGTAGCTACTCGGATTCCGATGTGCGCATGGGCATGGAAGAATAAGAATAAATAGGAAGAGTTGAGTTCGGATTGAACAGGCACAGTAAGTCAGATAATCAATAGATCGGCAACCAAGAATAGAAAGATTTTTTCTAACCGCAATTACTCGGATTAATGAGTTCACTAGAGGAAGAGCTCAACTTGCAAGTATCTGTTCTATCTCCCCCTTGCTTTCAATTCCTATATTGATTGTAAAAAAGACTTCCTACTTGTCTTCCCCTGTATAGAAATAATAAGTGGAATCCCATATCTGCTATTGCTATCTTCCGTGAAAGAATTCAAATAAAGTCTTGTAGTGGAGATCCGAATAGGAGTAGTCACAGTCGAGTGGCTTACTTGTCCTTGTCTATTATCGTTCGCTAGTTGAGATACCCCCCCCAGGCATCCTTACAACTGCGCTCCCTAAGATTAGCAGCACTTTCAGGTCTTGTTAGCTTAGGGCATGGTAGGGGGAGCGAGTAAGACTAGAGGAAAGACGGGATTTTTCTTTCTTTCTAGCTACTTAGCTACACCGGAGAGGGAGAGGCTACTCGGACTAACAAGAAGAGTAGGATTAGTAGTAGTCCTTTACTTTAGCTGCATGTGTTAGCCTACGTTCGCATTACGGGCTACCAATTATGGCATCCCTAGTGCTCTCTTACCTCTTCACTCCTAACCTTCCTACAAGAAGTGCTCCTATCAAGTGGAGCACAAACTTGGACTCATAAGGAGTGATACTAGGCGGTCACCCTATTCTATCCAAAGTGCTTCCGTCAAGGGAAGCACTAAAGATAGAATAGGAGGGTGTTGTAGCATCCGAGCGTAGCAAAGGTAGCGACTAGGTATAACAATAAGAAAGAGATCTCATTGCCATACAAAAAGGAGGAAAGGAAGAAGAAGAATAAGACAGAAGTGTGAAAGCAGCGTCACTCCTTCTCCTTTCAGTCGAGCTATTTCATCCCTTCTTAGCCCTTTGACTCTTCAAGCAAGCAAGTGCACTGAAAAGCTGCTATCATGAATCTTCATTGCTTATATTATTATGCTTTGTCTCGCTCTTAGAAAGATAAAACAAAAGCTCGTTTATTTCCTGCTAGCACGCCCCACTCCTAACTGCATAATAAAGACAAAAGAAAGAAAGCACCTAGGCTAAGAAAGGGGGGGTTCCCGCTTGTCCGCTAGCCAGCTTAAACAACCGAAAGGATTGGCTCGGGGCTAAGTAAGATAGGACTCCCACACGGTTTATGGGTGACTCAACAGTCTTATTTGCGGAGAAGGGGTAATAGGCGCACGCAATCAGGCAAGCATTGTTCCTTGGTAGTATGCCCCGGGGGGCGAGTCTTCATCGGATATAGTGCAAGCAATAAGGGTCCAACGATCTTTTATCCATTTCAGCTTTGCTGCCTATTAAGAGAATAGGTCCCGAAAAAGCGGTCGACCGCCCTTTTTGCTGACCGATGACTCGCTTGTTCAGTACTGCTAACTATTAGAGGAAGATGCCGTCTCCTCGGGACTACCAGTAGTTTCGGTTGTTGAATCTCGTGCAAGTTAGGTTGTGGTTGTATTGGCTGCAAGCGGAACGAGGGCGCTTTAGGTGTGTGTTGACCATGCGCTCTCGCGTCATGTAATGTCGTATGTATGATAGAGGTGGTGTGGTGATTGACCTCAATGCTAATGGTTATCCCCAAGGTTCAACGAATGAATGAAGCTATGATCGTACCCGGATAGAGATGATGGTCTTCCTCTTCTGTCTCCAAGCCGGCCATAATAGAATAGATAGGCGAAGCAGCCAATAGCAGTCTGTTCTCGCCTATCGATAGATAGCAGGTTGCTTCCAAGCTCAAACCATTTGAAACGGAATTGCAACTTTTTTCTTGTTATTGATAGAGTGGTATTCTCCGCCCCTGTCAAATAAAGTAGAGGGAGAGAACTGGAAGAGAGAAAGAGCCAAAGGATTTACAAGTCTAATGGGAGAAGAATGGCTGACACGTTGAAGACTATGAAAAACTGTTTGTTAGACTTCTTTATTGCGTTGCGAAGAGAGATCGAAGACGAAGATTTTCTGACGCAGTGCAGGCACTGGATGGAAAAGACAGAGAAGAGAACAACCCACCGGAAGGGCATACCTCAAGGAGCACCAATCTACCCCGGCAAACATCTATCTGCACGAAGCCGACCTATGGATAGAAAGCAATATGAAATAAAAAAGATGCTTTGGGAGTGTGAGATAGGGGGACGGGGAGTACGCAGCCGAACAACCGCAGGGGCTTACAGCAGTGATAGCTGAACTAACCAGACTAACCAGATGGGCCGCCCAAAACAAAACCTGGAGCTGACATTTAAATCGGAAATCAACGTCGGATCCCGGCTATCCGAAAAACGTAGACTGAAGCGGAGGATCACGAAATGCAACAAACACAACAAGGGGCGAACCAAGCGCTTGCGCGAAGGAAGAAGCGAATCAATCAGAATGGGGACAGGGAGGAAAGGCGAAAGAGAGATTTTCGAGCTTGCAAGCAGCAAGCAACAACGGCTTTTCAGCCGTTGCGCGCTAGCTTGTAGTTTAGGGGTATAGTAGGAGGGTGCCCTTTTCAAAACTTATTCTTTTCAAAACATATTATAAATATATATATTATATATAAGATAAGGTAAGCTTTTTATTTTGGAACCCTAGTTTTTTTGGAGTTTTCCGCCCTTACTAATATTAAAAAGCTTTTTCAGCTGCATCGTACTGCCGCATAAACAATGGATCCGCCGGGCTGGATGAGCAACCTTCTATCTGGCCTATATACCAGTAGTGGAGTGGCTTGCTACTTTCAATCAGAAAAGGAAAATTTGAGCGGGAGAAAGAAGTTGTCCCCTCTTCTCTGGTAAGCCGCCGCCGGTCATATAGAGCGCTCCGCCCGCCACCTCATGTTCCAAAGTTAAACGATTGTTCTTCCCCCTCTTTTTCTACATATGCGGTGGCGGGTTTGGCTAGGTAACATAATGGAAATGTATCGGACTGCAAATCCTGGAATGACGGTTCGACCCCGTCCTTGGCCTCGGGGAGTGGCGAGCAGCACTGAACTTTCATTAATCAAATGGCATAAGGGAGCTTTCCTTTGTTAGAAAAAGACAACATACTGGAACTCCCAAACCAAAGAAATGCAACATGAGAAGGAGCTTTTTACGTTACGCTTCAAATTCCGTTTTTAGAAAAAATACGCCCGATCGAAGGTCCTATGCCAGTTAAACTCAAATCTATCTTACCTTCAATCCATCTTTGTTCAGCCGCCAGCTCATAACAAAATGTTAGACCGGGCTGACACAACCGAATTGGTTGAGGAAAAGGAAATCCCAGCGACCAAGCACTCCCGCCCCCAAAAGCGGAGACCGAACAACCGCCAGGTTGTCGAGGACACGTCTGAAGAGGAGGCGGGCGCCCTCTAAGTTTACCACCCTACCCACTAATGGACTATGGGGGGCAGGCGAACGGGAACCGACCGAGAACCCGAACCGCTTGACTGACTGACCCCTTCATACTCGATTCATTAGGGTCGGGGATGGATGGAACCAATCAGAAGTGCAAATCGCGCAAGCGAAGCCGGAAAACGGACCGCAGCGCAACGACTAGGACTCGTGTCGGAGAAGTTTTGAGCATGAGCTACCACTTATGCAGCGGCAAGGACCCGCAACTCTCGAAGGGGCCTCCAACTCAAGCACGAAATCAATGTTGAGTCAACAATCATCGGGAGCCAAGCGAGATCGAGACCAGCACTTTGTATAGGTTGGGGAAAAAGCCGGGAAAAAAACCTTGAACTGCGCGCTTCTTCAAATATCCATCCCATACATAATAAATAAAGGTAGGGGCTTCAAAGTTTGACTAACAAGCGAGAAACTTGACTTTGAGAAAGAAGGGGGCGCGCTAGCTTACTAATAAATAAGAAATAGAATATAGGGCTTTTTCAGCTTGATCGGAATCGATTCTATGATTGAATAGCAGAAGTGCTACTTAGTAGTAGAAAGTCAGAGAGACAAACAGAGAGGGGACTCTATCATACCTGCTAACTCCTAGGATGAGAGGTAGATCCCTTGTTTTTGGCAGGAATAGTTCCAGCGTTGCCCCTCGGTAGAGTGAGTCTACTTAGCGAACTGGCAGGACGCAGAGATCGATTGATCAATATGAATCTCGAGAGTGGATGGTTGACCGCCGCCCCCTTATCCTGGAGGCTCTCCGGCCGGGTAGGGGCTTGCTATCGTAACCTTTTTTCCCGGTGTATGTGAAAAAGAGTGACGAACCCATTTTTGTTCGGTCATAGGTTGGTCCAAAGAACGAGAGTCGCCTTCCTGAAGGGAGTTCTTCCTCAGTAGCTCAGTGGTAGAGCGGTCGGCTGTTAACTGACTGGTCGTAGGTTCAAATCCTACTTGGGGAGAATTTCTAGTTATCGCTTTTCTGACCCCTGTTTTTTCTCTTTAGTTTCTAAACTCGCAGAATCGTGGGACATCCAAAGTGGGAATGGGAAGTTGATTGTTGGTTTTTATTCCTCACTCTCGTATAGGTGAACTTGGTTCGTTCAATTCTTAGGGGGAAGAAGGATCCACTGGGAATGAATGGGAAGACCGGAGTAGTATCTTCATTAGCCGGAAGGCATTTTTATCCACTAGCGTCATTCGAAGAACGAACAAGAAAAGGCTTACTGTTTAGGTAGGATAGATGGATGTAGTCCAATGGCTAAAGCTCCACCAGCTTCTTGTAGACTGAACTCTCTTCTCTTTCTTTAGGTTCCGAGTTGTTTTTGGGTGGGATGGTCTAATTTTTCTTCGCCACTAGTACCAACGAAGTTCTTGGAAATTCTCAAGGGGGAAGGAAGATCTCCACTCATTTCATTCATTCAGTGCCTACGGCGAGGCGCGACCCACAACAAAGAAAGAGGGAAAGCTTGCTTGCTGTAGCCCTATTTTATATTTTAGTAGACTAGGCTGGGTAAGCGTAAGCTATTTAAGTAGGCTCGAGAAGGGTAGGCTCGCAGCTTCGCTCAGCAGAAGAGCCTTACCTTTCTTATATTAGTAAAACGCTAGCGCCCAACCTATGGGCGGATAGGAGAAGGGAAGAAAACAAAGAAGGTCACTCCTTTTAGGTTTAGGAAGATGGCTCTTTCATTCACTTGCTCATGAACTCACAGCTTCGCCAGAAGCGACGAAGGGGGGGCTGGGGAAGGCCGACGACTACATGACATGAGGGGGAAGCTGTCGTAGAAGCTTTGCCCCTTGCTTTACAGAGATTGTTATGAACTGACTAAATGACTAAATTCTTCCGGCTAAGCTAAAAAAGAGTCTTTTTTCCCTTGAATCAAATCAAGAATTTGATTGATTCAAGGCGCCGCCCTCCTTCTTAGAACCCAGAGAGGAGGGCCTCGGCCGGGGAAGGGGAGAGTGGCCGAGTGGTCAAAAGCGGCAGACTGTAAATCTGTTGAAGTTTTTCTACGTAGGTTCGAATCCTGCCTCTCCCACTTTTTTGTTGTAGACTTCAGAGAAGAGAAAGGAGGCATTCGTCAGCGTAGGAAGGCCCACCGAGCGAAGCTCTTTCTTTTTTTTTTGCCGTGAAGTGAAATTGTATCGTATGTTAGTTAGAGAGGTTGGCGAACTACTACGATCTATAGATTCCCCATCTATATTCCAATCCCAACGAGAATAGAAGCGAGTCGCTTCCGGCGCTTGTAGTCGTAGTCTTTTAGTTTGAGCTTATTTATGTAGTGGTCGGCCTTCCTACACGCACGCGCCCGCCAGAATGCCTCCTTCGGGACGAAGCCGATACATACGATAGGCGAAGGAAAGACCCTAATAGCGCCTGGGGAACGCAAGTTTGATCGAGGATTGGAGAGGAGAGGTGGAAGAAAAGGCTCGGGATGGATTTAGGAGTCTTTGTGCGAGCCGTATGCGGTGAGAGTCGCACGTACGGTAACGAGGGGGGTTCGCGTCTATACGTGTAGTGTGGTGGTTGGCCCTACCTACCCTATTTGTTCCATGATCTATGGGTCTACTGGAGCTACCCACTTCGATCAATTAGCCAAGATTTTGACCGGATACGAAATCACTGGTGCTCGATCTAGTGGTATTTTTATGGGGATTCTATCTATCGCTGTAGGATTCCTATTCAAGATCACTGCAGTTCCTTTTCGGGCGGCTGTAGGACGGACGGCCGCCTATAGGTGGTAGGGTAGGGTGGGTGGTACCGCTCAGATTGCGGCCAATCTTCCTAACCGCGCGCGGGCCGGGCTTAGAGCGCGTGAAACTCATCACTACCTCGTAAGGGCATTGAGACCATAGCATGTTACACAAAAGCGCCGCTTTCTCTGTAGTGTTGTCACACAGCTGCCCGCCTAGAAGCGCCACTCGCTCTGTAGTGTTGTCACACAAGATAAGCACACCGCCCGCCTGCTGGCCGGGCGAATCTAAGTTCTCTTCCGGTCAACTGTCCACCCAGTCAAGTGCAAAAAACACAGTAGAATCACGCAACGCACGCTGCTGGTGTGCTTCCTGCCGAAAGAAAGAAGAGCGACAAGGTTTAATTCAGCTTTGACTGGCATGGGAGCGGATTACCCAAAAAATCCCTGGGAACAATGAAAAAAAGATATCTCGGTAACGAAAACTATAGGGGGCTATATTGGCGAGATCCAACGGTGAACAGCTGCCCAAAAGAAAGACCGCCTGGAAGTCCGAGGACCTTTAGTACCGTACCCTGCCCCCAAACCAGCAGCCTTCGCGCCAAGCAAGACCGCCCTTGCCCCTCCATTCTGCCTCTTTCTTTGCTTTGTTCCAATAGAGTATAAGGCAAAGCAAAAGTGGTTCATATGTCTACTTTACCTACTTGACGAAAGGGAACGAACTTTGTTTCGTTTCCGGGTTTATGGATTGGATTCAGTCAGCGTCACGACATAATCAAAAGGAAGGAGTGACGCTTTGGTTACCGGCGAACGCTTCAAAAGGCGACCCTTTTTATTTGAGTTTCCGGCTCTTTCCGTCATTGAAGTAGCCTTTCGTCGCCCCGAAGGAAGTCACTATCAAACGCCCTACTGAACAAAGGTGCGCTCCGCCCGGTGACTAAGAAAGAAATTGGTTTGCGCTTGAATTGAAGTGATGAGGTCGTAAAGAGGGAAGTAGGGCTCCTATTGTATTGACTAAAGGTCGGTTCTTCGCTTTCCTTTAGAATGTATGAAGCCCCTACTACTTACTTTCTTTGATTCAAAAGGCGAACAGCCCCCCAACTAGTCGTATGGGGTGAGGTGCTTGTGGTAACTTGGGTATGAGGAATTCCTAAAATAAAAAAAAAAGGCAAAGTAGAGTAGTCGGGTCGAAGATCTTCCTATCTATCAATAGATAGGAATTGATGTTCGATATAGGGGATAGGATCCATCTGCTCTTTCTCTCTCCATTTTTTTTAGAGAGAGCAGATATATAAATATAAAGAAAAAAAAGAATCGGAAGATGATAAAGGATACATAAACATCTAAAGGGATGTCTATTCTATTCCTCTTTTTTTTGTAGAGAAAAAAATCTCGTTCATCTATCTTTTGTCTATCTATCTATGAATCAAGTCTAAATACTTTTTGGTTTCCCGAAGCACCGAATGGATTGGATCCTTTCTGCCAACGAAATGAACGCGGAGCCCGTTCCGAATGCTTTTCTGATCTGGAAGTTCGCGCGAAAAGAATAAGATGCTGCTCTCCCTCCCTCTGTCTTTTCTCGCTTTGCTAATTTTCCCCTCTAACGCGGGCCGGGCGGCGGCGGGCGCAGGAGGAAGAAACCTAAGAGAAGAGTGTTTTCTCTTAGGTCCTTCTTTTTTCAGTGCAACACAGGAAAGGGCCCTCTTTTTTTTTTGTCATCCTTGCAGCTTTCCAGATTTTGTATTGAACGCATGGCGTAGCTAGGACCTTCAAATCATGTTTGAGCCTATGTTCAAAACCCTATTTGTTTGAATTTGAATAAGGCTGGAAAGAATGCCCGCCAAGTTCAGATAAGGGAATGCTTCTCCCAACCATTAAAGGAAAGGCTCGACGAAGGAGGGGAGATGCGGCGGGGGAAGGAAAACGCTTTCGGAGATCGAGATTGGATTTCTTTTTCATCGAAAACGAAGAAGGCCGAGGATGGTCTACGGTGCGTCTTATCTGAAGGGAACACGCTTTTTCGACCGCGGTGGTATGATTGCCGGACCCTCTCCTCGTTCCGACCGCTGTTTTCTATTGGGATAGCAGCCTTCGGGCTTTGCCTGCCCTTTCTAATAAAGAATTCCGGCTCGGCCCGGGAAAGCGCTGGCAACAACAGAAAGGAAGGGGTCCATGTAGCTGCTGCGCCCGCCCCCTTCTTAGTCAATGGGGCAGCAGGTTCGGCATCTACTAGAAAAGAGAGAATCCACTTCAGATAACCACGCCTCCGCTAGGCAGCGTGTGGAATGGCCGAGAGCGGACCTTTTTGGATATATAATCCAAGTCGAGAGTGGAGGGAACAGCCGTCTGATGGAAAACTACTTTCACGTTCGGTTCAGAGAGCACTTTTTTCGTTGAAAATTCCTCGTTCCCTTTCGTGTGAATTCCCCAGCGGCGAATTTCAAACTTGTGGGGCCCTATCTATTCCATCTCTCGAGCCCCGAAGAAAACCCCCTCCCCTTCGGACTCCATATCTCTTTTGACTCTATATATGTGGGCACCTGATATCTATGAGGGTTCACCCACCCCGGTTACAGCATTCCTTTCTATTGCGCCTAAAATATCTATTTTTGCTAATATTTCACGTCTTTCTATTTATGGTTCCTATGGAGCTACATTGCAACAAATCTTCTTTTTCTGCAGCATTGCTTCTATGATCTTAGGAGCACTGGCCGCCATGGCCCAAACGAAAGTAAAAAGACCTCTAGCTCATAGTTCAATTGGACATGTAGGTTATATTCGTACTGGGTTCTCATGTGGAACCATAGAAGGAATTCAATCACTACTAATTGGTATCTTTATTTATGCATTAATGACGATAGATGCATTCGCCATAGTTTTAGCATTACGGCAAACCCGTGTCAAATATATAGCGGATTTGGGCGCTCTAGCCAAAACGAATCCTATTTCGGCTATTACCTTCTCCATTACTATGTTCTCATACGCAGGAATACCCCCGTTAGCCGGCTTTTGTAGCAAATTCTATTTGTTCTTCGCCGCTTTGGGTTGTGGGGCTTACTTCCTAGCCCCAGTGGGAGTAGTGACTAGCGTTATAGGTCGTTGGGCGGCCGGAAGGTTGCCACGAGTAAGTCAGTTTGGGGGGCCGAAGGAAGTTCTCCGTGCACCGGACACGTAGCTTACCGAATCAGTTGCGACACGGATGGGAATGCATGCTACGAAAAATAGGGTCGAGTCTGATACATCAACCGTCTACTCAATATCCTTGTACGAGTCCACAATCACTACACGAGATGAACCTTGGTTTGGTGAATTGAAGTTGGCTTTAGGTGTAATAGGACTCCCAGTTACTGCGCGCGATCGTATACTGAGGTGCTCCCCGCCGGTTGTTGGAACGACGCGAGCCAGGCTGGGCCTCGATTCAGAAAGATGAAGGGCAAAAAAAAAGTAGAAAAAGGGGGTTAAAAATTCCCCATCTCATTGGGGGCGGAAAACGAATCGACATCTCGATTTGAAAATACCTTTTCTATTTTAGTTGGGAAAGAACGGCGAAGTCCATTCCATCCGGACCGTCCAATGAAGAATAAGAGGAGAACAAAGCGCCAATGGCGCGCGAAGCGCATGCGGAACGGGCACGGAGAAAAAGAAGTATGGAGGAGAACGAGCTCATTCCCTTTGCTTCCTGGGCCCAAAGCAGTGCAGTCTTTCCTGGTCAAATCAAGGATTTGGGGCTTATTGCTACGCTACTTAACTATAGAAAGACTATATATATATAGAAATCCATTTTCTTTTTAATATATATGAATAGAAAGATAGATCCATCCATCTATCCTATCCGATTTAGATTTAAATAAAAAAGAATCGATTTCATTCAACGTTTGATTCAAAGAACTGCGCTTAGCCCCCCCGCTCATGAAACGGCTCTGCTGCAATGGATGGCAGAGGGTCCGTAGTACTCAAAGCACTGGAGTGATCCAGTAGCCGGGAAGGGGCCTAGAAGTGCCTACTACTATACCAACCACACTACACTTGGCTCTACACATTTACAGAGCTAACCCCTGTCCAGTGCCTGGCAGAGCTAAGGGGCTTCAATCCTTATTCCTTATCCCCATCTTCGCCCGAAGGAGGCCTTACTTATTCAGGGGGGAGAGTGGAGCCTCGAGAAGCACTCTTGAGAGGAAGATCCTTGGCCCCTCTTCATTCGTTTCTTCAACATAGGTGACAAGGAGCGAGGCAGAGATGGAAGAGATCGAACACGGGAATAAGAAAGACTACGTTCCTTTTTGATCATTTTTATAGAGGGGGATGGAGAAAGTTGACAAAACAGACTCGCATTTCCCGGTCGAAAAGATGGGTTCCTTTTTCATCTCGCATTTCTCATAGAACAAATAAAGGAAAAAAAATCATATTGAAAACGTTCCTAACCCAACCCCTTCCTTCGTAGAGCTGTGTATTGTAAGTGATCCGAACCTGCCCGGAGCGAGCCTCCCATAGAGGCAAGTGAAGTTGGTGAGCCGTATGATGGGCAACTATCTCTTGCGGTTCGGAGAGGACTCAGCTCTTAGTTAGTACCCCCTCGGTTTCGGGGTGGACTCTTTCACTCTATTTTATTATATACGCTTAGCGAAAAGAATGTTTTTTGATACACCTAGGACATGGATTCTATATGAACCAATGGATCGTAACAAGTCCTTACTACTAGCAATGACTTCCTCTTTCATTACTTCATCCTTTCTATATCCCTCTCCCTTGTTCTCAGTTACTCATCAAATGGCACTCACTTTCTATCTTTAAGTTCGATCATTGACAAGGTTCAAAGAAAGGGTGAGAAGGTGAAAAGGGTCAAAAGAAAAGATAGATATACCTCCAAGGAGACAGTAGTTCTTTTTACTTGGTTCAGTTGATAGACCTAGGACAGTAGTTCATTTACCTGGTAATGCTCAGTGAAGTTACTACATACAGTCTTTTCCCTTACTCGCTTTTGAGTATCGATCCGGTAAGTTACAGTCTTTTCCCTAGCTTTTGAGTGGGTAGTTACAGTCTGTTCCCGTCTCGATCAGTGAAGTTAATACCCCGGGAAGTTTCTAGCTTTTGAGTCCCGAGATGAGAAGTTAGAGTCCCGTGAAGTTAGTCTTTAGTAAAGATCCCTTTCTAGTCCTCTTTTTCGAATCCAGTTTTTCGAACTTTCTTTCAAATAAGATCTGTCCCAGCGGTCAGTCTCATCGGCTGGCATTATTCTTTCTTTAAACCAAGACCCTTCCTTCACTACCTTTATCAATCAATCTCGCTCCTTTTCAAAGATGCGCTCTCAGCTCTCATTACTGAATCCCCGGTCAATCTTGGAGTGAATGAATACCTGGGTTCAAAGTAAGTAGGCGCAGGAAAAGTATTGGCATTCAGTTAGTTAGCACTACCTCCTACTTTTTCTTCAGAAGGTAATCGACGGTTGGCTTCAACCATCCGGGTCGGTAATCTCACTGTGTCTGGTACAGAAGCAGCTGGATCAATGGTAAGGTGATTGTAAGACCACCTCCTAAAGTTGCTTAGGAGGGAAGTCAATTGTGGCAAACGACTTTGGTTGGGCAGTTCATCGATCAGGCTCCATCTTACCACCAAGTCAAGGCGGTTATTGAGAATCAATGGAGGAAATATGGCAAGGTGGAAGTGTTGAGTAATGAGGATGGGCTCTGGCTGTTCAAGTTGGGTAGTGAGAAGGACTGTGATGCTATCTTGGAGGAGTGCTGGCATCTTAATGGTAGGCCCCCGGAAATGGGAGCCAAAACTTCAGCCTCTTCACATGAAAATGGGGAATATTCCTTGCGCCCTGAAGACCGAGGGTGAAATGGAGACTTCTAAGACGGGGTATGGTTAAAGAACTAGCTGCGCCGTAAAGTCCTTGAGAAAATCTCACCCCCTATTAGAGAGCGTCCTTCATGCCTAAACTTCTTGAACCTGAGGGGGCTAGGTGTGTTGATGGGCCTATGGAAAAAAAATCAATCTAGTAATCACCTACGGTACTAAGATCAGGGAAGAAGAAGACATTCAGTTTCAATAGGACAGTGACCAGGACCAGAGATAAAGACTAAGCTATTCCATCTGTTCTGTAAGAAGAATATGATATCCCGAGACTAAAGAAAGAAAAAAATCATATTATTTACCCGGGACAGAGAAGACATTCTGTTCAGTTACAATAGTTCAGTTCTGTAATCATTACTTCAGTACGGATTATAGACTTGTTCTCATTAACTGAATTTCGATCCTAGAATTCCTGATTCTTTTCCTTACAGCTTAGGCGGATAGGCACTCCCGGCCACCGTTAAATAGGTTCCTCCTTCACTCATAGTCAGAGCTTACTAGGGATAGGTCAATGATTGATAGTAAGATTGAAAGAAAGAAGGAGGAGGATTTCTTTTGACTTTTGCGGGAAATGAATGAGAGGCTTCAGCCTCGGCCTCCATTGAGTCTAAATCGTTCTCTATTTTCTCGCACACAGCCACGGACTCACGGGCTTTGGTCGATTGCTGAAGGAAGGTCTGGATTTTGGAGTCAATTTCATTCTGACTCTTAGTAGCACTGAGTACACTTGCCCCACTGTCATATTTATTTCCTCTTCAAGTTCAAGCTTGGAGGATGAATCCACCTTCCCCTCAGTGGAAATTCCACTTTCTTCAGATAGATTCCTTACGATCTGGAGAGGATCCTTCAAAGCATCCAAGTTCTGGCTAACTGCCACAATTGATCTAGAAAAGTCTGCGGATCCCGGAGTGCTTTGAGAATCACCTCTTGTCAAAGCCTTAAACTGGATGTGGAATTTGAGTACTTAGGCTCTGAGACCGGGAACACTCATTGGCAGAGCACCGAGTAGGCTTTTAAGAGAACCGAGCAATGCACGACGCACAAGGCGCGAGGAGCCACTCGAAGTAGAGACCGAACTGATTGGGGGCAACAGAGGAAGAACTAGTACTATACCCATTATCTATATCTATTCCCCCTCTCCATTGAATGAAATGACGTAGATAGAGAAAGAAGCTTCCAATGAACCACTTCCCTATTCCATTTTCCCATTCCCAACATGCGGGGATTAAGAAATTCAAGAGAAGTTGTTCGGAGGGCCTTAACATTCTGATCAAAGTGAAGTTGTCCAGCCTTGACCATGGAGCCTGGGGGAACCCCGATTCCGGTAAGTTTCTTTCTTTAAGGAAAGATGGCTCCATAGAATGTCTAGATTTTTGCTAAAGCATTTCCTTTTTAGGTTCCTATTTCATTTGAAAAAAGGAATTTGGACGGAGATAATTACACGAATGCCATTCCATGGAGAGGGGGAAAGAGGTTAAGCTGGGATAGAGAAGCTTGGGAAACTCTCTTTAGAAGCTTAACTACTATCTTTAGTAATTACTTACTTACTGAAATCCGAAAAGCACTCGGATACAGGTGGAATTCACATCTCTTGTCAGGATCTAGTCGCTTCCGATCACTAACGCGCTGAGGTGGTGGTCGAGTGCCTAGCCCCTATCGGTAGAGCAAGAAAAAGGATTCAATCCAGCCCCCCCACTTCCCTTAGGCCGATGGCATAAACAAACCTTAGATTAGGGGATTCATTGAAGAGTACTCAGATGAATTAGCAAGGAAATCTTCTTCTGCCCGCAGAACTGAAACCTCGCAAAGCGACTCCTCTCTGTTGTGAAAGATTGTTCGAATTCCTCTACCCGGCTAATTCATTAAAGTAAGGGTCCAAGCGGTATAAGAGTTAGCTTCTAGGAACCGCCCTTGCTCAAAGAGCTTGCCTGGGACTGAGCCTTTGAAATAATCATAATTCCATCTATCTATCCCTTTTTTATTTACTTAATTTCCACTTCTTGCTGCTTTTGGTAAAGACTCTCTCTCTAAGTTAGCTTTATTCAATTTCCTATCTATCGGCACCCCCGAGGTTGACTACTTCAAAGTAAGAGTCTGGACTTTACCACTGATAGAGGAATAGGATGCTCGACTGAGTTGGAAGAGTCACTTTTTTACCCCCGCACCAAGAGAAGGAAGAAAGTAACTGGAATAGAAATGGTCTGAGTTCACTATGTCAACGACCGGTACGAAGAGTTGCTATTGGTTGATAATATTTCTCTGCTCGGTCTGAGGAAAGTAAATAAGCCATTTCTCTGAAATGTATTACTATTTACCTTACTTGGTAAGCTCATTGAATGGAAAAAGTTTTAATGGGGCTAGTTTACTTCGATGGTAGAAGTCCGCGCAGTGAGGAAGCCCTTTTTTGCTTAGCCATTTACAGCAGCCGAACGAATAGGAAGCAATAGAGTAGCCCGGCTTTCAAGCTCTTTCCCCACCAGAGAAGATGGATAAACTAATACCAGCTAATTCTTGCTGAGGGGTAAACTGATAGTTAATAGCTCTCGTTTAGATCTTCCCGAGGCCGATGCCGATCACTAGGTTGGTGTAAAGTGAGGAGTTGCAGCAGAAGAAAGTAGAGAGGATCAAGCCAGGGAGAGAAGACATCGGCGGCTTCAGGGCTTGGATTATCCATCTCTTGCTCTTGCAGACTCCGCGGCACACTAGCTATATTTGAACTATTAGGTGAACTGTGCTTTCATTTCACAATGAAAAATCCCAGAAAATCAACTGATTGATCCATCCCTTTCTTTCTTTTCTCTATTTCACTTTCCATTTCCAGTGAAGTATGAAAGGAATAGCGCGACAATCTTTCTTTGAAGATGAACCTTCTAAAGTGCTTCTTCGGAGTATCGTCAGGGAAATTCCTCGGCTTACTTCTATTCTTCAAGTCACGCAGCGGATATGCGACAGCTCCTTCTCTCTTCACTTCGATGCCTCGATTTCATTTTTTTTTTAGAGGTCTTGTTGTGAGTTGAGCAATGTAGGGCTGTACGCCGGGCCATCTAAGGAAGCTACAGGGATTCTAGGCTCTTTTACACCCAAGTCGAAACTTTCAAACGCCGATTTGGTTGTTGGGTTTGTTGTGTTCCTGATTACTGCCCTAAGACTTTCGTTCAGTGACATCACAAGGGTTGGTTTGAGTGCTTAGGGCCATTGGTAGGGGGCTCTCCGAGAGGGCTTCCTTCGCTAGGAAAGAGGACTATTATACCGCTACTTACTGACTGGACTTACATCCAGGGAGTGAATTCTCTAGGTTAGGTGAGCTCTTATTCGTCCCTGGCGGACCTGTATACTATTATCCTGTTGGGTAGAAAGAGATTAGCACCAACTGGGATCATAAAGAAACTATTGCTTTAGTAGAGTAGAACGCCATAAAAAGAAGGTAGCATTTTCTTGTCACGATGGAATTCCTCAATTATGATTGATCTGCAAGATCAAAGTCGTTCCTCGGGTCTCATAAATAATGGATCGACAACATTAAAAAGAGTAAACGATTACACTTAGAAAAAAAGGGGTAATCTCTTTCCTTACGGGTTGAGCCGATCTTCGAAGAAAGATCAATCTGGCTTCGGCTGGTCCTTCTCAGTTTGCCCGCCTGTTTAGCCATCTGAGGCGCTTTTAGGTGCCGGCCTTGGCATTTCTTCTATTCTATTATTCTATTTATTATATATAATTATAAGAGACCGTGGAATTCAGTTCTTTCGGTTTTCCGGAATATGAGTGTGTGACTTTAACTATTGATTGGGTAAATGGGTAGGTAAAAGAAAGGTCTTTCACATCACTTAACTTAGTTAACCTAGTTAACTAGAGGACTTTCTTTAGTATAAAGATGTAGACCCATCTAATCTATGAGATCGGGATTCAACCTGCATCGACACCTACTCCTTTGTGATA
This sequence comes from Euphorbia neoarborescens, assembly GCA_948330485.1. Taxonomy (NCBI): domain Eukaryota; kingdom Viridiplantae; phylum Streptophyta; class Magnoliopsida; order Malpighiales; family Euphorbiaceae; genus Euphorbia; species Euphorbia neoarborescens. The sequence continues at coordinate 1,372 of CAOJCR011173244.1, read as the reverse complement.
GGTAGGAGATCAAATCATATATAAAGAAAATGGGTCTGTCAGTAACCCCGAAATACTTAGGGATGCAAGGGGTGTTGGCTCATGTCCTCGCTCAAAGGCCTTTGCTCGTGTAGGAGAACCCGGCGGTCAGAGTCTAGCTGTTGGAGCTGTTCTTCGTTTATGCACCATTGAATTAGTAGCCACAATCAGAATGACAAGATACGATACTTCTCATTCAGTATGTCTTCGCCTCCCACTAGTGGCTAATAGTTATGAAGAAAGATAAGAGGATTCGATCTTTCACCGCCTTTCAACCTGAACTACGTGCAGCCTGAGTTTTTTGAGAAAAGCCCTTTCCTTCTTTAATAGATAGGCCGAGACGCCCCACCGCTAGAGCTTGCTTTGCTCTTTCTTTCTTTTAGTCAGTCATTCCCTTTCAGTTATAGTTGAGGCAATCAACGAAGCCTAACCTATAGCAAGTAAGCACCCAGGAGATATCGTAAGCAAGGGTTTAGAGTTGCTAGAGCAAGGACATAGTTGGTTAGGTAAGACCTCTTTTGATAGGAAAGATAGATCTATCAAAGGCAGAACGTCTAGAGCCAAATTCTTTGGATCCCAAGCCAATGCGTATGCTTTCAAAGTTAGACTTTTTGACTATTATAACCCTTATCTTTACCTTATGAAAGGGGTAGGAATTCGTAGTGTTCTTTTCATACGATCGAGAGCGCCTTACCTTGTCCTTTCTAAAGTTCATCAAGTTCATCCGGAGCGGCTGTTTTTTTACCGTATCAAATCAATCTTCAGTGGTGGGAACCGCTAGCTCTTTTCTTAGGGGTAGCCCCGGGTGGGAATAAAACTAGCTCGGGATTGATGACTTTCCTAAAGAGGAGATGCCAAGATCTTTAACTAGCAAGTGCATCAAAGATGCAGTCATCGATTCTCCCGAGAGGCCACAATTATCGCGAGCAAACATATTAATGACGAAGAAAAGAACACATTTTTGCTATGCTACTAATACTTGTGCTTGCTCTTCTATTCTGCCCAAGCCTGGCTGAGGAAGAGTTAGGGGGCGTAAAAAACAAAAAAAGACCCTTATTTTTTTTATTATATTCCTCATATTCAATTTATCTCCGCCCATAGAGTAGACACTGAAGTAGCCACAGTACGAAGTTCATTCACACCCCTTGCTGCCACAAGGATGGGACTGGATTCAAGTGGACCATGGACAGGATTGACTATTAGGTGCTTGAATTGTCGCGTGAAAGCATGAACCTAGAGAAATTCATAGAATTCACCGAGAGAGCCTATGACCAAAAAAGTCAAATTATCCCTGACCCACCTACAGCCAGAATTCAAAATGAACCAGATAACTTACGATTGAGAGCTGGAAACA